>JAOWCC010000577.1:29595357-29858847 GCA_030867875.1 Actinernus sp. WN-2022
CCCCTGCAAAATCCCCCCTCCCCGTAATAAACGATCGGTCCCGCACTGGCACTAAACTTGAAATTGCCCTGGAAACAACTGATTGAACAAAGAAAGTTTTAAGGACGATGATTTAAGACGATCCAGTCGCCGACTTCATAATTGCCGTTAAATTACTGGTAAGGTACCTTGCCATTGTCTTTCTCCTTGCCTTCCATTGCTTCGGCAACCAAAAACTGAGGAGAAGAGACACTCGACTCGTCTCAAGGTCTCAAGGTAGCAATGGCGCCCGGCCCAGCAAATCTCCAGCAAATCATCCAGCAAAATGGCGGGGGAAATGGGCGACTAATGGTTCCGACCGCAGGTAACACGGTTCTGAATTAAGGCGCATAGCATAGCCCGATAAAACAACAACGGCAATCCGATGAAACAGCGTCGCAACCGACCCGGACTTCATCGGATAAGACATCACGATCCAATAAAACAATGACACGATCGGATAAAACGACGTCACGACGAAACGAAACGTCCACACGACCCAATAAAACGACATCACGACTAAATGAAACATCGACTACCCAATGAAACGTCAATACCACCCAATAAAACGTCAATACGGCCCAATAAAATGACAACACGACCAATAAAACGTCAACACGGCCCAATAAAATGACAACACGACCCAATAAAACGTCAACACAGCCCAATAAAACGTATAATCATGTAATGACATTTTTGACCCTGTTCACTCCTTCATACCCCGGCTTTGAAATTGCTAGAGACAGTTACAGGCTCTAGCGTAAGATAAAACGGAGTCATTGAGTTTTAATCCGTACAAGTTATCAGCATTATGGTCCAAGGGATTCACTCAGTATATAAACCAAGTTCCGGCCAAAATTAAGAGTTGAACCACCGATCGAGGGCCTGTTTCACAGGCTAGCTTCTTGTCGAGTATTCTAACTCGGATTTCATTTTCGCGAGCTCTGTTGATCTCCAACTCACGATCTGACTCAATTCCAAACTATAGAGGATTTTAATAGTTGTTAATTTAGCAGCACACTCACTTAAGACTTAATACGAGCCATATTTTTGTTTGGGCATTCCTGTGGGTAATAAGGGACAACTGGTCAAAATGCAGAACAGTTATAAACAAACCAAAGACCATCAAAAAACTTACCGAACAAACTTGATCGGAAAAGCTTGACTGTGGCTATAAGAGGGCAGAAAATGACAATTACAATGAGAAGAATAGCATTAGCCTGAAGCGAACCAGCCATCGTGGCGTGCTCCGGCAGCTCTTTCTATGACTGAAAGATAATTTCCTAGAATTGCTAGTTCGCTGACGTGACGTTCTGCTAGACATGCAAAGCAGTCGCGTTGTGTCACGAACTCTTGACCATGCTGAAATGTCACGCCCATCGCGCGGGAGCGTAGTCAATAAGGCCATACCAATAAAATGGTTCGTTTCCCATCGCCCGACCGACCCAATATTTTTGAAATCTAAAAAAAATAAAAAATTCGGACTCATTGTTTAAACACGGCTTTATGCATGTTTTATAGACCCCCCGATATGATTCTTTCAAACGAATCACCAACAACCTCGTCCCCAGGGTCTTCTCGGTCAGATCTAAGATGGCGGCTACCTGGTAAAGGCTGGATTACGTGATCAAATACTCCCAAAATTTGGCGATCTAAGATGGCGGCCAAGCTAAATATGGGAATATTTCATGACGTGTACAAACCATAGGTATCCCAATCCGGAGTGAGCGAGAAGCGATTAACGGTATTTCCACGCGGCGAACGATGCAGTGAAAACAGGTCTCACTAAATGGCTCGAAATGGAGTTTACTTGGATAAAGAAACAGTGGAAAGGTATCACAAAGCTACCAGGATGTATCTAAGCTAAACACTGGTATCGGTAATCAACTAAAGCCGATTGAGGTATGCTAACCGCCGTGGAAAGCGAGTAGCAGCAGTATCTAAGCTAGAAGAGAATCCTAAAAAGCCGTTCATTTTCCGTTAGCATTGAAGCGAAGCGATCGATAGCACATGTTCAAGTTTAACGGCTTCTCCTGCCTTTCCTACTGATGAATCTTACCAGAAAACTACCCAGTAATGCACTTCATCTATTGCTCTTCCCAGTACACAACCATGTTTTAAGGTTATTTAAAATCGTTTTATTGATAAAATTTGAGCAACCTAAACTATATACAAGTTCATCTCTCTGGACTCAGTCCGTTTGGCCAATAAAAAACATTGTTAGAACAACCCTGGCGTCATAATCGGAGAGCCAATCAGAATACGTGACAGTTAAGCGTTTACCAGGGTCTTCTCTCGGGTAGCCGCCATCTTGGATCTGACCGAGAAGACCCTGGGGACGAGGTTGAATCACCAATCCATGTGAACTTGCAGCCATTTGCATTCTACCATCGTTCTCCGATGACTTTGTAACCCAGACCTCTACGATGTTGTTTTTTTGCCCGACTGACCGACCCTCTTTTACGAGGGGAGCTGCGATGGGAAACGAAACATTTTATTGGGATGGCCTAACAACTCTGCATGTGTATTAAATACAGAAGCCTCACGACCATTTTTACCAGACAAAATTAAATTTAATAGACATTCCTTGTAGCCAGTGTCTGCCAGCCACCCCCTATTTGGAATGGCAAAACTATTTCTGTAAAGCTGGAGTGATAAAATACAGCTGGTGAGCACGTTTTCTTGGATTGATAAAGTTATTCTATATTTGACAGCGTGAGCATTGTAGCCCATAGCCCATGTGCATGTATTTTAATTTTTTGAATGGCAGCTCCCGTTTTTTTATACCATGTGCATTTTGAAAATGCACAGCGTCGCGACGGCAACGGCTAGGACGACGGCATAAAACAATAACGAATGAAAAGTCCGAAGACTACAGCAAAGCTGATATACAACGTAAAATTCCAACACAAAGCACTACGGTTAGCTAGGCCTGACATGAAAAGCGCTCGGACTAGATTGCAGCCATAGACAACTGTTTCGTTCTTATTAGAACTCGTCAGTATGGCATAGCAAACAGAACACAGGCTTCGGTGCCACTGCACTACCGACCCGGGACTGAGCTAAAGAGCATCTAGTTTCGAGCACACAGAAATGTTTGGTTATCGGGTCACACGTCATTACGTGTGGCGAAAAGCCAAAAACCAAACAAATCTGAACCTAACATGTCAGTGCCTTGTGAGAAATAGTTATGCTGGCCAGACCAGCTTTATAAATGATGACAATAACAGGAATATTTGCTTATATGTTTTCTATAAAACAATAGCCTTAATTGCCCTATACAGGCATTATGACGTCAAATCAAAACAATCTATTGTTTAAACGCTAAGGATCACGGTCGTGGAAGGGGGACAAAACAGCAACAACACAAAGGAAATCGCTATCAAATGCATTTTGTAGAACGTAGAATAGCGGTAACAGCCACCAAATACGGTAAATATTGTGGGATAAACATTGATACAGCTGATATTTGGAAACCAGACAATTCGAAGTTAGATTTTCCTCAGCAGAGCAGATTTAGTTCAAAATTCTATTGTTCATGTCGATTCTGTCCCCCTCATAAACAAGCCGTGACGTCATAATGATATAGGGCAATTACATGGTTCCTTCACAAACTAATCTTCAATGTGAGCCCGCCATAAATCTGGCCTTTGGAAGTTAGGTCTTGTGTACAGGCATGCGCATTAAATATTCGATTCCATCACCACCCCCAGCGGATATAGTTCGCAGAGCATTTGTGGCAACGTCTGGATTGTGTTCGTCGCATATGCGCGATCAAAAGAAGGAGAAAGTTAGCAAATTTCCTCTGGTTTTCCGTGGTGTGGACTCTTATTTACCACGATTTACGTCATCACATGGTCAAAATTTGTTGTGGACTCATGAGGCGCAGCAGACGTTTTCTAATATTGTTGTAAAATTGCTAATTCACTGGCGATTTAAACCTACTTTAGCCACATTTATCGGATCTTCATAGTCTTTATAACTGAGTTTGTTATTTGCAATGAAAAGTGATAACGAAGGTTAACGTCGAAATTAACGTGAACTAACAGGGGAGATTAATTTTGACTTTTGTATAACAACGGAACTACAAGAAGAACCACTCTCAGAATTTCGTATTCTCTCGCCATTCTTCAGAGGAATCAGATGAAGTTCGGACTCTTTTCTGATCTGGTGCATGGAGAAGATAACCTTTTTCTGGATTAAAACTTCTGTGATGAAAGGTACTTCATTTTCAGGCGTTTTCAATACAACGGAGTATCCAAATACTAAGTACTGGCTAGAAAGTGTTTCGATTTCGTTAAGGCAATACAATGGATAGCTTGAGGAAGTTGTGAGACAAAACTGAAAGCTATAGTTCTGTTTTGGTAACGTTCTTTAGAGACCGTGCTTCACACTGGAATTTAATTCGATTGTACTATAAATGTCACTATATTGTGGCGTTGTGGAAGGAAAACTGCAAGGATCGAGAACCATTTTAACATATGTAAAAATATATTTTACTTTACACACTGGGCAGCATTGTTGTAGTCGGATTGTCGTTGCTGATGGCTAACACCAGAATATTCCATCATTTCTGAACAGGTATGAGGCGGCCCTCTTCAGATCATGTTAGTTTCTTTTAAATTCTGTAATATGCAAATTACCATTTGCTTGTGTTTTTGAGTTTACACGCGCGATTTATGCCACAGACATTGTAGATATTACTTAATTTTGGTAGCTGCGCTGATTGTGATATTTAGTGTTTACAGTTTGATGCCTCACTCATTATTTTTTTTGAAAGCTAAACAACAAATTCTTACTATTTGGCGTGTCAGTTTATAGTTACGAAAAAAATGACCGCCAGCCAAATTTGTTATGATTTGATTTTGCTGCAATTGGTACACCAGTGCATGCTCTTGGGCAATAAAACAAATTGTAATGATGAAAATAAACCACATATCATGTATGTTGATATGAAAAGATATTAAAATGAAAAGATTCAAATCAAAATTCAGCTACATTGGTTTTATAAAGATTGTTTTATCCGAGTATTGAGTATTCTTAATATCTGAGTATTATAGAGTGATTTTCATAAACCCGTGAAACAAATACTAGAGTATAATTATTGCTATTAAACACTAATTCTATTGTTTCTTTTGTGTATATTTGACTATTAGATGTTGTTATGTACCTAGAAAGCCACTAAGGCTTGAACTACTCTATAAACTCGGACTCGTGCACACACAGTACAGCTCGCTACTTGAGACCTCCTCAATCTCCCAGTATCACGTGATACATGGTTTCCCACACTAGGAAACTCCCGGATGTATAAACACTACATTCTCTCCTTTTCTCCACTAAGGCAATAAGGCGTATCTCAACCTAAACAAAACTATATGATTAACAAATGTCTCTCCAATACAATGAGCAAGACTGTTTAACATCAAAGTCAGCTTGTAACATAGTCATTAAGGTTGTTTGGGGGTCGCGTTATCCTCCCTGATCTTCTTGTAATCTGTGGCTCCTGGTTTGCTCCTATTTGCTCCTTAGCATCTCTCTGACTTAGTTGTACTTCCAACTCTGGTCCTGGTGTCGGTTCCCTAATTGGCACTGCCACAGGATCTATTACATTAGGCTCTATTAGTTCTGTGACGGGATTGATAAAACGCTTGGTGTGTTGTATGTTTCTCTTGTATTCTACACCCTGAGATGACTTTAGTTGCATCTGATCACCATAGCGTGCCGTTACTTGGTATGGTTCACTCTCGTAGTGTGATGATAGCTTGTTCTCCTTCCTTTTCTCAAGTAACACAAGATCCCCTGACTGGATGTCTCTCTCAGCCGCCTGACGTTTCTTGTTAACATAGTCTGTACCCAGCTGTTTCTTCTCAGCATCACGATCTCTAACTTCTCAGTTGGTAGCCCTCCTCTCCTGACCCACACATCATCAATCTCTGGCAATTTTGTTGAAAGATTTCTCTTGTATAACAACTCTGCTGGGCTCTTACCAGTTGTCGTGTGCAGAGTAGAGCGATACGCTAGGAGAAACTTGTTCAGCTCAGTTCTCCAGTTCCTTCTTTCCGCATGGGCAGCTCTCATAGCTTTCAAGAGTGATCGATTTTGTCTCTCAACCTCTCCATTTGCTCTTGGCCACAATGGTGTTGTTAACTTGTGCTTGATGCCCATTTCGTTCAGTTACCTCTCCATTTCCTTGGACACAAGGTTGGATCCATTATCTGTCCTCAGGGTAGTAGGTACTCCATGTCTGGAACATTGTGCATCTAAACACTTGACAATTACCTCAGTGTTAGTAGAGTGGATCACATCAACTTCGATCCACCTGCTAAAATAGTCTACTAGGACCAGTAGGTACTCTCCTGTTGGCATAGGTTCCAGTAAGTCTAGTGCAAGGTCCTGCCAAGGTCTCTCTGGCATTCTAGTTGGTTTCACTAGTGGAGGTATGCTTTGCTTCGTCACTAGTTGACATCCGTAGCATTCACGACATTTCCTTTCTGCATCCTTATCTATGCCTGGCCACCATACTTTAGACCGTAAGCGTTCTTTCGTCTTCACAATACCTTGATGGCCCTCGTGTGCAAGATCAGTGACTCTTTTTCTCAGAGCCTGAGGAATGACAATTCTAGTCCCTCGTAAAATGACTTGGCCAATGAACGTCAGTTCGTTACGCACCATCAGGTATGGCTTTGGGGCTCTCTCCCAGTCCCCACTGACAAGACAACCTCTTACTAATTGCAGCTCTTAGTTTTCTGCTGACATGCTCTCTATCTCTTGAATCTTGAGTGCTGCTGGCACTGCTTGCAAGGTAACTATGCGAACATACTCATCATCGTGACGGTACTCCCTCGATGCTGGAACCTTAGTTAACCGAGAAAGTGCATCTGCTATGTTATCTCTTGAAGGGACGTAACATACTTTGTAATTATATGGCTGAAGTCTTAGCACCCAGCGTTCTATGCGTGCCGATGGTTTGGATCCCCTGGAGTAGATCACCTTCAGGGCTTCGTGATCTGTTACCAAGTCGAATGTCTGCAGCGGTCCATACAGGTACAAATTGAATCTTTCACACGCTCAGACTAGTGCTAATGCCTCCTTTTCTGTTTGACTGTAGCGCCTCTCTACATTACTAAGGCTCCTACTGGCATAGCATACGGCACGACTCTCCCCGTTCTTCTCTTGAACTAATACTGCTCCCAGCCCAACTGGACTTGCATCAGCTATCACTCTTGTGTGCGCATCTTTTTATCAAAATAGGCCAGGACAGGTGCACTGGCTAGTTGCTGTTTCAACTCTTTGAATGACTCTTCTTCCTCTTTGCCCCAGGTGAAAGGTACTCCTTTCCTCGAAATTGCTCTCAGAGGCTCTGCAATGGTTGCAAAGTTAGGAATGAAACGCGCACTGAACCCTACCATTCCAAGAAAACTTCTGACTTCTGCTAGGGTGGTTGGGCAGGTTGCCTCTAGTACAGCACAAACCTTTTCCTCTGTTGGACCAATGCCATATTTTGACAACAGAAGTCCCATAAATACCACTTTGTCCATCCGAAACGCACATTTTTCAGCATTGAGGGTCAGGTTCTTTTCTTCTAATCTCTGTATCACCTTGTAGAGGTTCCTGTCATGTTCGTCGTTGTCCTTACCATGTACTATCAAATCATCTGCGATGTTCTGAACCCCGTTGATGTCTGAGACCACTTGTCTTATTATCTGCTGATACTTCTCTGGTGCTGAGTTGACACCGAATATCAACCTCTTGTATCTGAACAGTCCATCATCCGTGGCAAATGTGGTAATATCTCTTGATTCCTCCTGTAATTCAATTTGATGGAATCCCAGGCGCAGATCTAACTTGAAAAACACAGTGCTGCCATTGAGGTTCTCAAGTACTTCATCAACAGTTGGCATTGGTATCCTTTCACGAACAATGGCTTCATTGGCCCTCCTCATGTCTACGCATAACCGTATATCTACCGATGCTTTCGGTGCGACCACTACAGGGCTAACCCATGATGTAGGTCCATCTACTCGCTCCACGATATCTTTATCAATAAGGTCCTTCACTTTAGCTGTTACCTTCTCTCGTAATGCGAAGGGGGTGCGCGTCTATAGGCTTTTGAGCCACTGGTGTTACCTCTGGGTCAATATGTAGTTTTAATTTATAATCTTGATGCTTGCCAATGCCATTGAAAACTTTTGGATGTTTAGCTTGAAGAACTGATGATAAATCATCCACAACGTTGCATTCAGTTTTATTGCCGGCCTCGGGTCCAATATGCAGTAAGCCTAGGGCTGTTGAAGTTGAATGACCCAGTAAACACCTCCCACTTCTGATAACTACAAAACACGAGTTTATTTCCTTACTGTCACATACTGCCAGTTCAGCTTCAAATTGTAAAGAATGTGATGTAAAGTGGTAAGCTGTAGTGCTAAGTGTGCACGCCCTACGAGGGAAAGAGAAAAAATCTCTGACCCAAGTGGGACTCGAACCCAACGACCTCCAGGTTGCATGTCTGGCGCTCTACCAACTGAGCTATCAAGTCAGATGAGAGCAATCGTGGGTATTGGTGCGTTTTATGGGGTCACGGCGATTATATATGTATATGTAGTTATGATATGAAATCATGTTTGCCGCGTATCACTAGTAAGTGTAAAGAATGTGATGTAAAGTGGTAAGCTGTAGTGCTAAGTGTGCACGACCTACGAGGGAAAGAGAAAAAATCTCTGACCCAAGTGGGACTCGAACCCAACGACCTCCAGGTTGCATGTCTGGCGCTCTACCAACTGAGCTATCAAGTCTGACTAGTGCTACGCGGAAAACATGATTTCATATCATAACTACATATACATATATAATCGCCGTGACCCCATAAAATGCACCAATACCCACGATTGCTCTCATCTGACTTGATAGCTCAGTTGGTAGAGCGCCAGACATGCAAGCTGGAGGTCGTTGGGTTCGAGTCCCACTTGGGTCAGAGATTTTTTCTCTTTCCCTCGTAGGGCGTGCATGCACACTTAGCACAACAGCTTACCACTTTACATCACATTCTTTACACTTACTAGTGCTACGCGGCAAACATGATTTCATATCATAACTACATATACATATATAATCGCCGTGACCCCATAAAACGCACCAATACTCACGATTGCTCTCATCTGACTTGATAGCTCAGTTGGTAGAGCGCCAGACATGCAACCTGGAGGTCGTTGGGTTCGAGTCCCATTTGGGTCAGATATATTTTCTCTTTCCCTCGTAGGGCGTGCACACTTAGCACTACAGCTTACCACTTTACATCACACTCTTTACACTTACTAGTGCTACGCGGCAAACATGATTTCATATCATAACTACAGCTTCAAATTGACCTACCACCTCTAATTCCTTTCCCCCATACGCGTACAACTTCTTGTGACAGTCTTTTATGTCGACTTGTAATCCTTGTGTCTTCAGTTCTTTTAACTCTTTCATCCCAATTAGGTTGCTGACCGAGCCAGAGTCAATTAGTACTTCTTTAAGGATGCCATTGATTCTCACTTTTATCACAGGTTCCTCAGAGAAGGTTGCATTACATCTCTCTCCCATTTGATCTGTCACAGTGAATGCAAAAGCACTACTCTCGTCACTATCACTCGCCTCCTGATCTCCAGCATAATTGGTGTTGCTCTGGTGTGACTGCCTATAAGGGGCTCCCCTCCGCTTGTCTCCATTGCCTTTTGGTTCACGACGATCGCTTTCTTCTCTACAGCATGCAGCAAAATGTCCATATTTGACCACAATTCGCACATTTCTTTCCCTTTGCTGGACAGTTTCTATCTCTTGCCAGATGACCTTCCCTGTCACAATTGAAGCACTTTCGACTTTTCTTCTCTCCTGCACCGTACCTCGTCTTGACTGCATTGATATTCCCTTCCTCTCTCTGTTGTGGGACAGTGATGTTCTCTGCTTGTCGACCGGCTGCTTCCCAAGCACGAGATTTATTTAAGGCCTCTGTTAATGTAATGTTTGGGGTTTCCAGCAGCTTTCTTTTCAGCTCAAAGTTCTTTAACTTCTCGATCAGTTGATCTCTTAAATTGTCTTCCAAACTTCCTCCAAAATTGCAGTGTCAAGCTTGTTTTTTCAATCGAACCATAAACTGGTCAGCGGTCTCTCCGTCGTTCGGTGCCAGTTGTCGGAAAACGTGGCGTTCGTAAGGAATGTTTTCCTCGGTCTTGAAATAGGAATCTAACTTCCGAATGGCTACTTTGTAAGCGTTGTCGCCTTCTGCTGGGACTGGACCAGGATCCTGTAAGTCTTCGAATATATCCTGCACCTCCATTCCGGCGAAATGCAGTAACTGAGATGTTTTCTTTTTGATGCTTTCGATTCCCTTTCCCTCGGCGTAATACCCCGGCGTAACTAATCGATCAAAATCGATCATCGGAAAGCTAATCGATAAATCGATTTTAATCGATAGAATAACCTGATTAATATCGATTACTATCGGTAATCGATAAAAATCGATAGTCACAATTTTTTCGCTGGCTAATTAATCGATTTGTATCGTTTTTTATCGATTATTATTTGTAACGTAATATATAGATAGAATAGCCATGGATCGTTTTACTGCGGCATATCAGAGTAAAACTGTTCATTGGTCGTATATCACGTACTGAAATGGCGGAGGGGTCTGACGCTGTGAGGCTAAGTTTTGACGCTGTGGTCAAAGGCTACCACGAGTGTAGTTTTTCTCTAAACCGAAATGAGGACGAATTTGTTCTAGAGCGCAAGCGTGGAGAGAAAGGAGAAGCTTTCCAAGTGCTAAGGAAATCTGACAGAGGGCGACTTGGCCATATTCCGAAAAAGACGTGGTTCCAATTCTCTGGCCTGTTTCAAGATCTACTGTAACTATGACTGGGTAAGTTTGAAGATTTGTAAGAGA
The DNA here is from genome assembly GCA_030867875.1 of Actinernus sp. WN-2022. Taxonomy (NCBI): domain Eukaryota; kingdom Metazoa; phylum Cnidaria; class Anthozoa; order Actiniaria; family Actinernidae; genus Actinernus; species Actinernus sp. WN-2022. The sequence goes on from JAOWCC010000577.1 coordinate 29,606,294, forward strand.
TCGAGCCGTTACCCGAGTCAGTACTCAACTCACTTTTGCCCACGCGTTCGGGAATCTAACCTAAACCAGGGTCAGAGTGAAAGGTGAAGCGCTTAATTATTGGGGAATGACTAGGTTAATCGAGCACATGGATTTAAACGGCCTTTTAAATCCGTGATTTAAATAAATCCTAATTAATAACAATCGATAAAAATCGATAGAAATCGATAGTCACAAAAAAAATATTATCGATTTTTATCGATGTCCGATACAAATCGATTGATTAGTATTGACTATTATCGATTAATATCGATTTTATTGATTAATCGATTTATCGATTAGTTACGCCGGGGTAATACTCTAATGCACGCTTCCATTTGCGCCACCGCTCAGCGACTTGTGAAGCAGGCCCTGACAAGTCCAACGTTAACGCGGGTAAAGTCTTCTCCGACATGTTATTAGTATCCTCGTCGCCAATGTTATGTACCTAGAAAGCCGCCACTAAGGCTTGAACTACTCTATAAACTCGGACTCGTGCACACACAGTACAGCTCGCTACTTGAGATCTCCTCAATCTCCCAGTATCACGTGATACATGGTTTCCCACTAGGAAACTCCCGGATGTATAAACACTACAGATGTTAACAAGCAAGAATTGTTTCACAGGTTTATGAAACTCACTCTAACATTGGTACAGTCTTTGTATGTATTTTTAAATTTTGCTATTCTTTAAGCGATAATCATTTTTTTAAAGGAAGCATTGGCTTGTTTACACTTGTGCCAGGGATATCCACTTAAAAAGATGTCTTAAGTTGCTGTATTTGGAACATTCCCAGATTTGGCACTGGGATTGCTGTGAAGCTACTGCTACTGAGCTAGCCTGCTTGCCGGCTCTCCTGTAATTTTTTTCGGTCGTTTCTTTTCGGATTGGGTCACCTGTGGCACGCGGTCAAAATGGGGCGACCCAATCCGAAAAGAAACGACCGAAAAAAATTACAGGAGAGCCGGCAAGCAGGCTACTACTGAGCAGTTTATAGTGACATCTGAGCTTCTTTTTCTTGAATGGTGACATACACCAACTGCATTCATTTTTTTAGACCTAGGCCATTAGAGCTATGTAAACCTGTGGAGTCTTGGTAAAGTGCGAGTCAGCGAGTCAGCGAGTCAGGGTGCGAGTCAGCGAGTCAGCGAGTCAAGGTGCGAGTCAGCGAGTCAGGGTGCGAGTTAAAAAAAATAACCGAACACAACTAAATAAACTATTTACAGTGCGTGATGTGCATCATGAAACGCATGACCCCGGTTTTGACTCTATGAACGAGTGATATAGTACAGCATTAACGGTTTTGTTTTGTTTGGCTATGGTTTCTAGGTTCGACTCTGTTCGTTTTTCTCCGTTCTTTCGGAATCAGTATTCTCCAAATACAGAACAGAACCGAGATGGTCATGAACAGAACCGAGATGAACAGAACCGAGAAGTTTAGAAATGAGCGAACTGGAGAACAGAAGAGAGTCTGAGCTGAACCCGACAACAACAAGTCTTTATTCATACTCTGTCTTGTATTTACATGGAGTCTAGTAAATGTAATTGCCATAAGGAGAAAAAAAATCGTCTGGTATCCCGAAATATATTTTTATAGACATTATAATATGGGTCAAACTAATAGCGAAAAAAATAAAGAAAACATAATATATATCTATATATAACATACAACACAATTGTATATTATCACACTCGATATCAATAACACTAAACACTAAACACTAAATGACGATGAAACTACACACAGATATTAAAGGCTGAATCTGAATAACTTTGCTTCGAGAGGACCGGGAATTTGGAAATTAAATACCTCCCTATTGAAGGAGAATGAATACGTTACCGAAATTGAAAACTTGATTGAGGAAATCAAAGAAGAAAAAGATAACTTCGGAACCCAGGGAATGTGGTGGGATTACTTAAAACTAAATGTTAAGAAGAAATCAATTGAGTTCAGTAAGAGGATAAAAAGAGAATTAATTCGCGAACGAAATAGAATAACAAAACAATTGATAAAAGCTAAAACCAGACTAGCTAGAGGCGATGCGACAGCGAGCCGTGACATTTTGACCCTGGGAAGCCAGTTAAGTGCTATCGAAAAACAACAACTCGAGGGGGTCAACTGATTAGAAGCCGATCCAAATGGATCGAAGAAGGGGAAAAAAACCACCCGGTATTTCTTCAACCTAGAGAAAGGACACAGGGGTAATAATCACGTAGGTTCATGTTTCGACAAAAACAATAAAGAAGTCAATTCCACCGAAGAAATATTAACTACCTTGCACGGGTTTTTAAACTTGGGGAGGGAGGTAGGGAGATGCAAATACAAGAGTTAGAAGAGAAGATGGAATATAAGAAGAAAAAAATGAAATTAGTAGTTCTCTATGAGCTGTTTTTTGAGTCTAGGTTTGAAGAGTTCAGTTCCTTGACTGAATTGTCTTACTTTCTTCGGAAAGTGAGTTCCAGATTACAGCACCTTTACTAGCGTATGGACATGATTAGAAATGAACCGAGAAAACTGAACTGAGTGCATGAATAGAAGAAATAGAACAAGAATCCGAACCCGATGTTGAAACTGTTTGACGCCCATACACAAAAAACTGAACTGAGTATAAAATAGTATTTATCGAACTGGAAATGACATGAACCAACTAGGAGGGCAAAGAAGAAAAGTATTGTATCAGAAAAAAAAATGACAGAACAAGAAAAACGAGCGAAACTGAACTCTGAGAGGAAATTATAAAACTGACCGGACCCCTGTGGAAACATCAACAAAGCGACTTTCATTGGTTCTCGCTGAAAAATCGATGGAAACAACGGGAAAGAACTTAAATGGTCAAGAAGAAAATAATTAAGCTTGCAAAAGAAAAGGAATAGCGCTTAGCCATACAAAATGTCGCCATACCTGAAAATCCGGGAATTAGCACGTCAAATGGTTGTTTAATTGAAAGAGTTAAATCCTACAAAGACCCTCCTACAAATGTCTAGGCGTCCACGCTGATTTTAAATCTAGAGGTACAGGAGCTTCGAATACATGCTACAAAACGTGCATTTATAACGCCGTGAAAAATGGTTTCAAAGTTTCCTGGCATCCCACTGAACTTTGTTGACACAATTAACTTATCTGTCATTAAGAATGTCATTTTTCCAGTATTTGATGTTGAGCAGTAGGTATGGTGAAACACGATGCCATGTTGTTCATGGATTTTGCGCGCTTCAGTGAAGGACTACGCAGACCACGATAGTTAACTCTTCAGTGCGATCAGTATATGAGTATATCGCAGTAGACAAGTTCAATGTAGCGTTACCATTGTCATGGTATTTCACAGAAATCATGAGTGCACAGAGAAGGCAGCGTAAAGAAACAGACCAAACCAGTGCAATAACTGTTACGGAAGATCGTGTTCGGTTTCAGTCGCCGGGAAAGAGATTACGACCCTGAATAAGAAGCGGGAAGACATTTCCAGATTTAAATAACCGATCACGCTTGTATGGAGCCTGTATTTTATAACTGTCACAACAATTGTTTATTTTGCAATCAATGTAATTACGAAAACATTGCTAAAGTGTATATAATATTCTATCAAAACTACGGAAGCCTAGAAGGGACATTCAGTCTTTTTTTTCTCGAAATGAATGTCCCTTCTAAGCTTCCGTACAAAACTGTAAATTTGATTAACTTTACCCTGACTCGCTGACTCGCACCCTGACTCGCTGACTCGCACCCTGACTCGCTGACTCGCACCCTGACTCGCTGACTCGCATCCTGACTCGCTGACTCGCACTTTGTCATGACCCAAACCTGTGAACAGGATTAAAAAAACACTTAAGTTTAATAAGCCTTGAAACAACTATAATGGCTAATCAAAGTCTGCATCTCATTAATCTCCAACAAGAAATAGAGTTGGATTCTTGCAACTACTCTGTTCAAACTTCATTTGTGCTCTCCATTAGAGTTTCAAGCTTTTGTTCAGGTACATTCTTATTTTTATATTTTTGAATAATTAGAGGAGCATGAGCTATACCTGATAGCTTGAAGAGATTAAAATGGCCAAGTGAGACCAAGTAGCTGGGCTATAGTCTCCACTAAAACAGCATTTGCTGACAACAAAAATATTCAGTTGATTCAGATTGTGTTATTGGATCTGTTTGCAATACTTGCACGAACGCCTTTGAATTTTATTGTTTGAATCTAGATGCATTTAAGGGAGTTTTGGTTTTATTTTTACAGGTTTTGAGGGCTTTCTTCCACTAATTTTGCTGAAATTAGCAGTTGCTGGCAAGGGAGTGGGGCATGGAAGTTTAATTATAGGACAAAAATCCCTTCAAAAGTTCCCAGGAGTTTAGCTCTATTTAGAGACTGATGTTTCTTTGTATAATTAAACTGTAGGAGAAGTTTTGTTGATGTAAATGCCTTTGTCACCACAAATTAGTAAACTCAAATGTTGATGGCTGTTATTTGGGATATATCAGTGGAATTAAGCACCCTTGTCATTTGAGGGACTGTTCGTTAATTATGGCTAAGGGGGGCCCGGTGTTTATTTCTAAAAAAGACATTGTAAAAAACGTACCCACCGTATTATGTGCAAAACAAAATCTGTACCCCTCCCTCCCCCCGTTAGATCTGAAGCTTTCTCGGTCCCAGTTCACTCGTCCAGGTAGTGCATAACGCCTGGGGATTATTGTATTGTTGAAGAAGCAAGATGGAAAGCGAAACTACTGAACTACCGAAAATTCCCGTAATTCCAGAGCATGTTAATGTGATCTGGGCCGAGAAAAGATCACAAATCAGAGAAGCATCTAAGGTGGGAGTTTTTGTGAGTAAATCTCTACAAGAATTGACACGAGAAGATGTATTGTTAGCCCTAGAAGCTCGAATAAGAAACTCTCGTGGCTTGGCATTTAATAGTGCCAGTGGTCTTCGTATGATATTAGAAACCATGATCTATGGGGGAGAGCATTTCATATCTTTTGAGGAAGCATACCACTAAAAATGTACCCCCTAATTTTTTGCTGAAAGAAAAAATGTACCCCCATTTTCGAATGCTTAGTAAAAACGTACCCCCTATTCTAAACACCGGCCCCCCCCTTAATTTAGGTTAGCCATAATTAACGAACAGTCCCTAAACTGAAGTTATTTCAAAGTCAGTCAAATTTTACCCCCTCCCCCCCTAAACGTCCGTTGTGCGTTAAGCGGAGCATTTCGAATATGTCGACGGCCCCTTAGCCCTACAATTAAATTTGCGTTTTACCTCGATGATCGACAAAATGACTGAAGTCTAAGATTATTTCCGAGCGATCGAAACAACTAAACATCGCCAACTGGCGCTCCTTTTTCAAGTAAAGCTGCTCGACAGGAAACGTTGTTAAATGTACGAACCTAGAGCTACTTAATGTTTGACAGATCACATATTTACCTTTATTTCGTAAAGAAAAATTCGATATATAACTACAAACCGGCTTTGACCACGCAAATATTCGCGCGAAGGAATCAAATAATAGCGCACGCATAAATTACTTCACAAAATGAGCCCGCGTTACATGTTTGAAATTTTGATTAGATTCAGTACTGGCGCGCGAATTGCTCGTGTCTGGAAAAACAACGCGAAAACTCCACATTTTTTTTAATACGTCTACAAGAGAACGCCAACGTAAGGAAGTAAATCACTCCGTTTTTCGTTCGGCGTGAACGGAACATTTTTCGAAGAAATGAAAGTGAAAAGTAATTAAAGGCGAACGAAGGAAATTGTAAACATCACTTTTCACTTTCATTTCTTTCATATCATGCTCTTGCACCGAGGTCAGATCAAATTTAATTTTCGATACATTCTCGTGTAAAAATAAAAAGGTAAAGATATATTTTACTTCGGTAACGCAGGTATAGTTTTGTGACTATAGTATAGTTTTGTGACAAAGCACGTGCTTGCTATTCTATACCAGTGATTTTGGAGGTCCCCGAAGAAAGGAAGAATCTCCTCAGAAGAGACAACACGAAGAGCCAATAGCCTCACCAGGCAAGTGGTTGCATTATATTCAACGTATTTACAATCCGTGGGGCAATTTCGGTTTGGTTCTGTGAAACATCGCGGCGAGTTTGGTCGAGCCATAGTTTAGCGATGAATGAACATTTCTAAGGCACATACTGTTTTTAATTTCGAGTTGTTAGGGACTGTTCGTTAATTAATTTTTACTAAAGTAAGGGGAGAAAAGGGGTCAGTGGGTGTTTTCGGAGGGGAGGGGTACAAAATTAGTTGAAAGTGGGGGTACAATTTTTTGATATAGCAATGAAGTGGGGGATTACATATTTAGCTAGCCCATATTTTTGTGGTTAGTTAATAATTATCCCTTCAAAGCTAACTATCAGACATAATTATTAGGCTATTTCTTATCCAAAATTTATCTACCAGACGAGGTGAAGCCCTGACCCTGTTTAGGACAGAAAAACTCTAAATACCTACATGCCTGTGTAGGACATTACCAGGAGCCCACCATCACCCTTTAGTTTATTAGGACCCTGTTTAGGACAAATGACAAAATACAGACTCCCCAGGTCAGAGGAGGATTTTGGAGGGTTTATTGCCTTCCACGATATTTTTTTGCGTCTTCTGGGCTGCTCAATATTTTATTAGGGATTTTCAGTACCCTCCCCATCAACTGTCAAATGGTCCATCCCTTATGTTCTTTCATGCTTGATTGGGCGACAATGATCTTGTGGAGTCTCTGAAATGATCTGATGTTGACTGATGACCTGTTAAAGACCGGTGAGACGAGGATAATCGTGCAATCAATACCCTGTTTGAGGCTTGTCTAATACTCTGACAAATTTATGCATAGCATATGCATTGTATTGTATTATATCGACATAACAATAGCTTAACAATACAATGCAATATATAGTAGAACAAAGCAATACAATAAAATACAAAACAATGATATGCATAAATTTGTCAGAGTATTCGACAAGTATGCCCTGTTTAGGACAGGATTAGACCCTGTTTATATTTAGGACAGACTCGCATGAAATTATTATACCCTGTTCAGGACAGAGGCCAAAAACCGTACCCTGTCCAGCGACGTACACGTCCCCGTATATGCCATATAAGGGAGAGCTTGTATTTGAAGGATCTCCCGATTGAGATTGGTCCACATATTTCAGTATCTGACTGTTGAAGAATGTACTCTGAGGGTCGCAGATCTTTGTCGTTAGTTTTAACTTATTATTGCGGTTAGCATTTCATCTGCTTCTCTTGTTAAAACTTTTTTGACCCCCAAATGAGTGAAATTAAAACTTAGATGACTGTTGGTGATCTCAGTTAATTATCAATTAACCTGTCAATCAATTTATACAATACTTTATGACTCATGTTATCCTGTATATATCAAGTATGTTTGTTTGATTAAAATAGTCACTAACTGGAACCCGTACGCGTAGTACATGTCTATAAACAAGCAGACACAAAAGTGGCGACGAGGATAGTCCATAGTAAATCTTTGCGAGTAGCGACATGGGCGACCACGGCGATCCCCAGACATCAACAAAGAGCACACAGCCGCCGAGCACCTCAACATCGACAACACCACCGAGCAGCGCAAATGGTCAACCACAAATTCCAGCACAAACTAGCGCACCGGCGCGGTGCGGATTACCACCCTTTCCTCCTTTCGATCCACTACGAGATCCCACCACCGTCGGGCAACGATGGAAAAAGCTAGTGGATTCGCCGTTTCGAAAACCTTCTTCTCAGTCTACGCGAGTTTGACTCGACAATACGGCGTGGTTTACTCCCGGGGGGGGGACTCCCTTATGTGAGGGGTACATGGGTGCTCGTCGTACCTTTTAGGGGTCAAAATCAGGAGTTTGGTACCACTTAGGGTATCCACCATCAAACACAGACATTTCTATGTAAAGCGGTACCTTTTAGGGGTCGGGTGTCAATTGAACAAAAAAGCTGTTATCAATTTACATTTTTATTATCTTTTAGGGGTCAAAATAAGCTTGAGCCACGCCCATTTTAGTACCTCTTAGGGGTCAAATCGAAAATGTCCGACGAGCATCCCTACCCCTTTTATATGGGAGTCCCCCACCCGGGGGTTTACTCTTAACCTACATCGGGGAGGAGACACGATATCTTCGATATTCTACCCGACACTGGAACAACTTACGAATCAGCTGTTGCCAGCCTCACAGCACACTTCACCCCACAAGGTAACAAGGATATAGCCATATTTGATTTCCGAGAAATCACACAGGGAATCAACGAAACCCTGAACGAGTTTTATCGACGCCTAAAAACGAAAGCCGTGCCGGTGTCCCAGGGATTTCGCCCCCCCGTAATCTCCCCCCCCCCCCCCCCCCCCGGGGGGCGAGATCACTAGGGATTTCGTCCCCCCCCCCCCTCACTGGTCCCCCCTCAGGGATTTCGCCCCCCCTCCTAACGATTTGCTGAGTGAACATGAACTTTAATAAATGTTTACTGTTAAGACTGTTGCAACACTTGATTACTTAATCAATAAAACCGTCTATAAAACGAACTTACGATTGATCGATCGCGGTCCTCTTCGCTGCGAACCATTGGGAACCAGACTAAAGTGAACTCTTGAAATACGATTGTTGACTATATTACAGCGCTTGAAAAATAATCACGCCGCTTCATTAAAACCAAAGCTAGCGCTGTTGACATTCTTTGCCTTTGGAGTCTTCTTTTCGCTTTCTATACTAAAGAGAGGCAATGGTATTCGTCTTATTAGAACAAATCTGTAGAGGAAGGCCGAAAATGTTGCTGTTCATCTGTTACACTATTTTACAAGTCGTGCTTGTGCCTGTATTAAAAACCAAGCGCGCCCAAAACAAAGAGGAGGGATTTCTTTGGATTGACAAAAAGCTGTCTAAACAAGCTATCTCAAACATTTGTTATCCTGGGCCTGACTCGTTTATTTTTCACAAAGCTCACAGTCTAATTGCAGAATTAAAAGAGCAACTAACTCATCTGTTGAAATAGCAAACAAATCATATTCATAGTTCTACCTCAGTTTTATGCAGAGCTTTTTAGTGACTCCCAATGTTTCCTAGTCACTCATTTGTAAACCCACGCGGCATCAGTTACTAGTTGCTTTCTATACTAAAGAGAGCCATTTCTAGCGATTTTGGGATATTCGACTTATTAGAACAAATCTGTAGAGCAAGCCACAAATGTTGCCGGCCGGCCGTTCTTCTGTTACACTATTTTTGGCTAAGAGCTGGTAATTGGCTTTTGATCAAGTCGTGCTTGTGCCTGTATTAAAAACCAAACCATTATAGTCCCGCAAGGCTAGTCAGAGTGATTGAAAGAGCACACAAAAGCGTCGCCATTGAGAATTACTGCAATTGCAAGACTCGATATCCAACGAGTGAATACAGCGAACGAGTATGCATGACATCAACTGGATCACGAAAGCTGTTTCTAGCTAAAGCAACATCGAACGAGCTTGCTTTTAGTACGAGAGAATTGGAGGGGGGGGCGAAATCCCCAGCTTAGTCTGTTTTCACTGGGGGGCGAGATCCCTAAGGGGGGGTGAAATCCCTAGTGATCTCGCCCCCCCGGGGGAGGGGGGGGGGGGGGGTCGAGATCCCTGGGGGGGGGGGGGGGGGGGCGAAATCCCTACGACACCGGAATGCGAGTCAGGAGATTAAAACGCAAATCATTCACAAAACACGTGACCAGAGACTTCGAAAGAAAGCCCTACGAGAATCCATGGGATTGGCGATTTTATTAACGCATGGAAATTCATTGGAAAGGACAGACCAGCAGGCACAACGTTTAGAAAACGCCAACCAGGCCAACAATACCGTCCATTATGTACAACGCAATCAAACGCCATCACGTCCTGGAAATCAACCGCGTGGCCCTAACCGGAAACCACGATCACATTCCACAGGAACGAAAGGTCAACATTCTGGTAACCAAGATAACACGAAGAAAACATGCAGAAACTGTGGCGGTGCATTCCCCCACAAAGATGGCATGCAGTCTTGTCCTGCGAAGGGAAAAACGTGTCACAAATGTGGAAAGATCGGTTATTTTGCGAAATGGTGCAGATCCGAAGGAAAATCACTCCATCACGTAAGGCATGCTACGCCACAAGATACCTACCCTGGTTCCAGATCAGAGGTGCTCAGGTACGGATATACTGCAATGTGCCGCGATCGAAGGAGGGTACAAGATACCGGATACTTGGATGACTCAGATGACGATAATTGTTTCACGCTGAGATCGGTATCAAGCAAACAACCCGAAACAACGATCAACATTGGCCACACCAAAGTGAAAGTGTTGATTGCTTCGGTCAATATCTTGAACAAAGGGATATTCGAGCAGATACAACAACGGGACAACAACATTACGCTTACAACCACAAACGCCAAAATACACGCCTATGGAGCCGAGAGCCACATTCTATGTGACGACCGGCAAATCCAAGTGTATTCTAGGCTACGAGTCTTCAACTGCATTAAGCCTGTTGACATTGAACATAAATAATGTCACCGCCACAACATAACGATCCAACAGTAGCGGAAATACTTAGCAAACATGAAAAACTGTTCAAAGGAACGGGAAATCTGAAAGGAGTTGAGGTAAAACTCGAAGTTGACCCCACAGTACAACCGATCGCTCAGGCGTCGAGAAGAATTCCGCACGTATGAAGAAAAAAGTCAATGAAAAACTGCAAGAAATGCGTGACGAGAGAGTCATTGAGAAAGTGACTGGCGCGATCCCATGGCTCTCTCCTCTTATCGCAATTCCAAAGAAAACCGGAGATGTGCGACTGGTACTGGACATGCGTATTCCAAACACTGCACTTGTCAGAAGGAGAGTCCAGATCCCAACAGTGGATGACATACTTCAGCAAATGGAAGGAGCCAAAGTCTTTACTGAAGTCGACCTATCACAAGGCTATTTACAGCTAACACTCGCCGAAGAATCACGATATCTTACAGCTTTCGTAACCCCAGATGACGGGCCACACCGCTTCAAGCGTCTGATTATGGGAGCATCCCCGTCCGGTGAATACTTCCACGAAATTATCCATGAAATAATCAAGGATATTCCTGGATGTGCAAACATCTCAGACAACATCTGGTTATGGTCTAAGGACGAAGAGACACACTACCAGCAATTGGAGCAGCTTTTGACAAGGCTTGAGTCTAGTGGTCTTACTCTTAAGCTACCAAAATGCTCATTCCTGGCACGAGAAATCGACGTCTTTGGACACATTGTATCAGCAAATGGAATCAGACCAGACGACGCCAAGATCGAGGCAGTGTAGAACGCCCCAGCCCCGAAATCAGCTTCGGAGGTCAGATCGTTTCTGGGACTAACCAACTATACTATTGCTCACGGTACATATCTGACTACAGTACCATAACCTTCCCACTCAGACAGCTCACGAAAGCTGACGCCGAGTTCCAATGGGGCAAGGAACAAGAATAGGCATTCCGAGCACTTAAACAGGCTCTAACACAGTCTCCCGTCGTAGCTCACTACAACTGATTTAGATGCACCAACGCGGGTTGTCGTCGATGCATCACCATGGGCAGTCGGTTGCAGTACTGTTGCAACAGCAACAAGACAGTTCGTACCGTCCAGTAGCATATGGCAGCAGATCAGTTTAACCGAGACAGAGCAGAAATATGCTCAAATCGAAAAGGAATCACTAGCCATTATATTCGGGTGCGAGCACTTGCACATGTATGTCTATATGGGCGTGATTTTGAATTGGAAACTGACCACCAACCTCTCGACCACATTTTCTAGCCCAAAGCCAGCAACCCAAGCAAAACCGCCTCGGCACGTATCGAACGGTGGAGATTGCGACTTCAGGAATACAGTTTTAAAGTCGTATACAGACCAGGAGCGAAAAACCTGGCCGAACCCCTGTCACGCCTACCAGGAAATTCACAGCAAACGAGAAACATTATGGGAGCATGCGCAGATAGATATGCATGTCCACTATTTGGCGCAACACTTAGCACCTCGAGCTATTTCGATTGAGGAAATAGTACAAACTTCTGTACAAGACAAAGAGTTGTACAGGGTACGTGAAACTCTGAAGAAAAACCAGCTTCACACGCTTACACAACCGTACAAGTCGATCGCAGACGAACTCTGCATCACAGATCAATATATTCTACTTCGCCGCGGCGACCGGATTGTTCTTCCTGCTAAGCTGAGACAGCAACCATAACGTTAGCCCACGACGATCATGCAGGGATGACAAAATGCGAACAACGACTAAGATCAAAGCTATGGTGACCTCAAATGGACAAGGACGTTGAAGAGCACATCAAATGTTGTCATGCTTGTCAAGTCACAGCACAGCCACCACCGCCTGAACCAATGTTCCCTACAACACTCCCAACGGAACGCTGGACTGAGCTAGCTGGCCATAGACGTCTGTGGGACCATTTCCATCCGGCGAATACATAGTAGTCCTGATTGATTACTATTCCCGATGGCCAGCGGTCAAAATCCTGAAACGTGTGACGTCTGCCACAATCCTCAACTGGCTCAACACTGTATTCGCACAGCATGGATACCCCAAAGAACTGAAGTCGGACAACGCCTCCTACTTCACGTCTGAGGAATTCAGAGATACGCTCCAGTCCTGGGGAGTCAAACCCAGAACGGTGACCGAATACTGCATGGCCACAGGCCAATGGACAAGTGGAACGTTTCAATGAAGTCATAAAGAAACATGTGTTAACAGCACAAACCGAGGGGAGAGATTGGAGATATCGCTGCCCAACCTACTCCTAAACTACCGAACCACCCCTCACAAAATGACAGGGCAAACACCAGCCAAACTGCTACTACAAAGGGAACTCAGGACAAAGATTCCTAGCATTCAACCCAACAATGATGCAATCGACAAAGACACCATACCTTTCCACATGAAAGACCTTCAGGAAAAACAGAAAGCGAAGGAGTACATAGACCAGAAACGTCGTGCAGCAGTAAGGGATCTCAAAATTGGAGATCAGGTGCTGATCACACAGAAACGTAGAAACAAGTACAGTACCAGATTCTGCAAAGATCCAATGAAGATAACAAACATAAACGGAATGCAAATCATCCTAGAAGATCTCTATGGCAGGCAACACAGGCGAAACTCATCTCATGTGAGGAAGTACTTGACAAAACAAGGACACAGTTCAGATGATGACGATGAAGATGCAGCCCGCATAGCGGAACAGCAGGGTACCAACCCAGTTACAGCCAATCGGATCCAGGGACAACTGAGAACAGGACCCCTCAAAGAGCAAACCAGAACACAGATAACAACCACAGCCTCGCCAACGGACAGCGAGAACAACCAGTTGTTCGCAGATCTACAAGAGAACGAACAACACCTGCATATTTACGAGACTATGAACGCTAAGAATGTTAAACATTACATTTTATATCAGAGAACTGGAAACCACCACTGATATAACTATAGCTATTACGCAAGAACATTTTATAATGCAGCGAACACTAAAGGAAAGGACCCTTTTAATATATACATATTTGTTACTGTTATTATTCCCAACAACTTACTAAACAGGGGAGGGATGTTGTATCTCAGTTAATTATCAATTAACCTGTCAATCAATTTATACAATACTTTATGACTCATGTTATCCTGTATATATCAAGTATGTTTGTTTGATTAAAATAGACACTAACTGGAACCCGTACGCGTAGTACATATCTATAAACAAGCAAACACAAAAAATACCCCCTATAAAATTGCTCAAAACTTTATTGATCCCCTTTATTGATTATAGATAGATAGAAAGATATAGATAGATAGATGGATGGATGGATAGATAGATAGCCATTCCGGTGATATTCCATAATATTTCTCTCAAAGTTTGGAGCCTACTTTCTCTGGTAATTTCCGTTTCCTCGTTTGTCGCTTGCCTCCAATTTTGAGGAATGTGCTATCTTCGCCCCTGAAGTTATATTTTTGCTCTGTTGGTTCGCTTGTATATGTCACTAGTTTTCCCGTAAATAACCTTCGCCTCACAATCATGAATCACGACCTCCAAGAGGTACACAAATGGCTTCACGCAAAATAAATTAAACCTTAAACATTGTCAAAACCAAATAAATGTTTATAGCAACATATCATAAAGTTAAGTAATGATCCAGCTAAGAACTGTAGTAGAATCAATTGTGATGCGGAAATGAGCCTCCCTCACATACGATTTTGCTTAAATAGTCCAAACTCCATTTCGAAAACTAAGAGATGTGCCACCATCCAGCCAATCGGATATAGAGAAAACGAAATATTTTTCAATTGCAAATTTGAGAACTTTTCCCACACACGATATTCTTCGAAATTAAGCCATAGTTTGATCAAAAATAAATTTAAACCACAAAAAAATATCGAATGAAAATGCATTATTTAGATGGTTTCTATTTAATTTTAACGCTTTTAACATTCCTTGCCGTAGAGCACTACAGTTCTAATCCGGAACATTACTTCAATTGTTGCCGAGTAGCCATCCATATTAAATGCCAATGGTCCAAGATCGGAGAATAGATAGTTTCTAGCTATAAACGTTCTCAAACACTGTCTCGGGGCTCTCACATCGATAAGATAACTAGTCACTAGCAGTTCTCAGAAGAGGCCCTTTTCGGCGGTATGCATGTCCCCCTGTCCGAGTTTCAAAACTAGTCGTGTTGCAGTCACGGAAGATGGGGCATTTCGCTGTCGGAATTTGGACCGATTGCTTTCTTTGTATTTCTCTCTGTCATACTCGCAATTTCAGACGTTCGTTGTTATATTTCATGTCCTTCATGTCGCTGTTTCGCTTAGTCGGAATTTACCTTAAAAGGGCCTCTTTCTTGCATATATATATATGATACTTTTCTATGCACGACTCATTTCCAAAAGCGCCGATCATGCCTTCCTCCGGCCGGGAAGACCCCCGGCCCCTCCATCTCCCCCCCCGGCAAAGATGGGCATTTTGACCAACCTATCTGTCCCTGGGGTGGGGAATTTGTTTTGCATCAGCCGGGCGGGCCCGGGTCATTTGTTAAAAAAATAACCCCACCCCTCCCCTGTGTTTGTTTTTGTTTTGCTCAACTGACCAACACGTACTTGCTTCATCGATCAACATGGTGGCGGAAAAGGGCGTTAGGGAATTTCCCAGTTTCAGGGTGAAGTATGCAGTTTGTTGGGAACTGGCTAGTGAGTGTGGGATTGGGGGCACTTCAGTACGAAAGTGTTTGAAGGCTCCAATCGAAGCACAACAGTCTGTCTTGTGTGTTTGTTTCTATTGAGTTCTCCTTATTTCCTTGCGTCCAGGGCTGTGCTCCCAAAGTCTTTCCGGTGTCCCAGAAAATTTGCAACCCCTTAAATTTGTACTCCCCGGTGCAAATTTCCTAGGATATTTGCACCTCCAGGGCAAATTTCCTAGAATTTTGCATTCCCTTAGGAAATTTGCACTCCCGTGTCTTGTATTTTCTTACTAGCTCGTGATGTGATTTGAATTGAGCGCCGATGGTTTACGTAGTTCTTTCGAAACCTTAGGAAAATTTGGACTCCCGTGTCTTGCGTTTTATTACTCTAAAGTGATTTGAATTGAACGTCGATGGTTTACGTACGGGCCCGCGGAGCCACCGTTTTATGTGTTCTTCAAATCCTTCACATTTGACTGCGGAGTCGCGGAGCCACTATTTTTCTATATACAAGGATACTGGATTTGTCAGGGTATTAGAAAGTTACGTAGCGTGCTCAGTATCGAAACCTCGCGGTTATCGATGCCGCCCGAACCAGAATTTGCTGCTGTGGACGCATCAGAAGAGTTGGAACTGTATAGGCATTGTATTTGAGTGGCTTAAAGCAATATCAGAGACAGAAATTGCAAATCTACTTTCAAGGTGAAAGGGGCCTGGTGTTTCCATGACAGCATCATGCATGGGCAAAAATAAGTTTAAATTGTCTTACCCACTATTGCAGAGATATTCTTCATTTTGTGATGTCCCCCAGCTGTAATCGGACGTCATATTTTCATATTGCATGCGCAAAAACTTGAATATCTCTGGAACGAGATGAGATATTGACAACTTCCTTAATCAGTTCGAAAGGATTTTCAAATGACATTAGCCTGCGTTGCGGCTCTGGAGTATCGGAGCGCAGCGAGCGGAGATTAGGGGAATTGGGGCGAGAAATAAAAGAGAGGGGGGAGGGGTGGGGAGGAGAGGAAGAGAGAGCCTGCCCGCAATCCATGGTTATTTTGATAACTCTCGGCCTCAGAAGGCCGCGTATTGCTATTGGCTAAAATGCGTGATTGACAGAAATCGTTAAATTTTATTCATGCATGGCATGCGATAAGAGCAGAAAACAATTAATATGGTGACAAACATAACAAGAATTCTCTCAGCGATTAATTTAAAGAAAGAACAGGAGCAAGGCGATTAGAGATATTTGTCTGGAAGAGATGTTCTAGCTGTAATTCCAACTGGGTTTGGAAAAAAGTAGGATATTCCAAGCATTCACTAGTGTTAAAGACGTCGAAAATGATGTCCGGGTTGTTGTTTTGGTTATTGCTCCTTTGGCTAGTATTGTGAAAGATCAATTGAACCAGTTAAGTTCCTTAGGTTACCTGCTGCCGAACTTTCAAACCTAAAACCCGAGGAACTACAGAAGTGCAACTTCAAATTGCTGTTTAGTTCTGCAGAAGAAGTAATGAGAGCGAATTTCGCGATGAGCTGAAGAATCCTGCATCGGAACTCCATAATCATCTTGCTTGTATTAAATTCTCACACGGTTGAAACATGGACCGGTGTGTTCGAGCAACAGGCTTGTGCTTCCGAAAATATGAGCTGCTTTGATGATTTCGTAACGCTGCGTGGATGGTTTTTAGCACTTCTTTTGGCAGACTTCGTTCCGGTGTTAGTTCTTTCAGTTCTGCTTTGATGGCGACTTTATATTCAGCGGCAACGAGTTCTCTTTATCTTAGTTATCTTTATCCTGCAAAAGGTGTAGTTCTCTACTGCATTTCGAATCTTCCTTCCTCAGGCTAGAATTAATACATATTCTCGCCGTGGAAATATTTGAATTCCCAAACGCTACCTTAATAAAACATACATTACATATCCTGCAAAAGTCGTTGACATTTACAAGTTTGGGTTTAGGCCGTCTTCACATGTTTTTTCGGAGTTTCAGCTGACATTCTCCAAGTTCGTATATTTTTTGTTTTGAATTTTATGTTCGAGTGTGAGATTCCTTGAGAATCCACGCGTGAGTTTGACAGATATTAAACATGGTTTTCACTTCCGCCGCATGATGATTGGATGAATCGGTCGAATGACTTACTAATTTTATGCATTTTAATTAGTGGTTGGATATCAAAATTACCATGAGTTTCGGCAGGCTCTCTCTTCCTCCCCTCCCCACCCCCTCTCTTTTTTCTCTCGCCCCAATCCCCCTAATCTCCGCTCGCTGCGCTCCGATCGCTCCAGAGCCGCAACGCAGGCTAAAATGACATCGACTTAATTTTCAATTCATATGCACTTCAATTTGGGCTACATTGATAATAAACTCTGATTTCAACAGTCCCGCATGTGAAAACAAAGTCGTTCCGGACCGGATACAAAATACATCCCTCAATTTTATCACACGTCCGTCACGGCTGAGCGAATTCGAGTGACAGCACCAGTGTAATTTTGCTGGTAACAGCTAACCGGCGTATCATTAGTAATTCGTGCCGAGATTCAACAGGTCTTCTTTTTTAATGCATCGACTGCGGATTTTTTAAAGATCTATATACGGTTACTTATTTATTGTATCGCAACATCGAACTTGTTAAAGCATGTAGATGGCTGAATCCAACGGACTTGAATGTCCACAGCAGTTACAACAGCACAAATTGAGGATGTGGAAACGGGAGCCAAAGCAGGGAAAAACTTTGAAACACAAAACGCTCTATTGACCACAGAGAAAGACGAGGACTTTAAGCGATCGAATGGGAAGAGAGCCTTTGGACTCAGTTTGACTAGTTTCTATGTCATCTTCATGTCATGGAGATATATAAGTTTGATTCTTTACGCCGTGTACGCTACAGAGTGCTTCTTTCGGGCAAAACTCGCAACACTTCGATGCGCGAACTTTAACGTTTTCCCGTATCCCACACAATTCGAAATAGCATGGCAGATATCCTCGAGTGTAAACGCTGTCATAGCAATAGCAGTTCTCCATAAGCTGCCGGAATTCCCTGGGTTGAAACTCATTGCGAATAAGTTAATTCGCATTGCGCGGTTTTGGTCACTGACCTTCCAACTTATGGTTGTAATTACGTATAATATGATTTTATTTTTCCATGAACATTTAACGATCAGCGCCATGATAGAGGTGGGATTTATTCTTGAGGAGGTGACAATCTTCCTCGTTGTTTGTTTATGGAACTTTGTCCCTGCTCCAATCAGTAAATCGGCACCGTCAGGTCTACCGCTGTGTTACTATTTAACACTCGTTGCGTTTTTCTTGGAGAACTTATATCTGTTTATTCTAATGTCATCCCAGGCCGCGCTCGACATTACGGGTATCCATGAGTTTGAACACAGACCCGCCGTGTTACAGGCGGTGGGAATAATAATGAACGCAACAGAAGCAACTTTCTATTTTGCTATTATGAAATTCTTTTGGAATAAGATATTTGAACACGACAAGGACCTGTTCGCAAAAGAGACATTTTGAAGAAGCTGTCACAGCCGGATATGGTCATTGTCCTGTACTGGAAATTCTGCTGGTTTTCCCGCGCGAGACGAGTTTTTTTCCTGCATGCATGGACTTCAAGCCTGTTATTGAAGTAATGTAATGTTTCTTGATATATGTTACTAAAATTAATAAGGATGTGTATGGGTTTAATAAGAAAATTAAGGGTTCTAAAGTGAGGATTAAAATGTATTCCTCGTAGTTAGCACGTAGTTAGTCAGAATAGGGAACTTGCAAGGCCTCCAGCCTCACAAACTCTGTGAAATTTGGAGATTTCAAAAAGTGGTCTTACTAATTTCGCTCGCTCTTTTCATTTCTGCCATCCATATTGTACTAGCACCATTTTATGATTGACAAGGTCACGTGATCGCTTAGTGCAAGCCCCCTATTATCTAAACTGGGATGAGGCTGTACAGAATTTGCACTGGCCAGAATTAAAGTTTTCCGTAAAGTAAGCGGACAACTTATTTTCCCAACATTCCTTGCATGCAGTTTCGTAATAAACGAAAGTCAACACGGGACATGCGCATAACGGTAGTACTTTAAGATTCTTGATCATATTTCGTGTGAGTGAAATACAACAAGACAGTAGCCGTACCGTAATCGTGATGTAACTTTGTTATACCGTAACTAAGCATTGTGATTGGACCAGACGGACACAAACAATACGATAGCCACTCTGTAAGTCGTTGCCGTAACTTTCCCACTCAAACGAATTTCGCTCTATAAGTAAGTACGAAAGTAAGTAAGTACGTACGTAAGTAAGTACGTACGTAAGTAGATAAGTAAGCTAGTAAGTAAGTACGTAAGTACGTAAGTAAGTACGTACGCAAGTACGTACGCACGTATGTCGTAAGTACGTAAGTAAGTACGTACGCTAGTACGTAAGTCGTAACTAGTACGTAAGTAAGTACGTACGTAAGTAAGTCGTACTCGAATATGCGTGCGTACTCGAATATGCGTGCGTACTCAAATATGCGTACTCGAATATGCGTGCTCGTAGATGTAATCACAGGTATCCCAAGCTCACTATGAGTGGTTTAGAAATTGTAATGAAAGTATAGGATTTTTCGTAATAAAGAAATAAAATAGTATCGATCTTGAAACTTCACTCACTTGTTCTTTGTGTTGTTCTTTATCTCTGGAGAAAATTTGAAGCCATTTCGCCTGAAATTTTCTTTACAATACATTTAAGTATGTCAGAGAATTACACACTGTAAATAATAATTATTATCATTATTATTAATAGTATTATTAATATTATTATTATTATTATTTAATAGTTGAGCGCGCCGCGCGCCACGTTTGGGGCGTTCCAGTCAAGATGTGATTAGTCTATTCTCAGCTGTCGGACAACGGTTTCACAGCACATGAACTCAGCGTTAAACGTTCACAGCATGTGAAGTTGGCGTTGACAACACACGAACTTCATATTCCCGCTGCACAGTAAGTCGATTTTGTACAGAGCGCAATGAAGGTAGAATACTTACCGGAAAAATAGAAACTTAAAATGTTGAAGAGTAGGTATGTAACATTACTCGTTGTTGAAGGATTTTCAGTAAATTCGGTACATAATTTTTGTGTTGTCAACACGAAGTTCATGTCACAGGGAGCTCACATCTAAGACTGGCCTGCATGAAAGCAGCGCGACCGGGCTAGATCACGAAAATTCAAAACAAAAATTAGCCATTTTCCCAGAGATCTCTGGGGAAACGGTTAAGTTGTGTTTTGAATTTTCTTGATCTACATGTCTGGAATGTCCCCAAAGTGGCGCGCATCGCAATCAACTGATATAGTTGACAGGGGGTGGACACACGCTGTAGGGGTGGATAGTTACAGGCCCTGCTGCGGCACAATGGACGTTACACTGTGTGCCCGTATCAGGGGTGGAAGCTGAATTATTTGACTAGATATTCAGGATTCCGTTTCTTAATATTTACCTCACTTATTCGTGATTCATTTACAAATTGTCTTCGCTATTCATTATACATTTTAGCCATCTCTCGTTATTCATTACCCTCCTCCGCAGGCAATTTTCTCGATTTTTTTCGATTTTAATTAGGAGTTGCTTGCGGAGGAGGGTAGTTGTTCATTATTCCCAAAGTTTTAAACACAAATATGCATGATATTCATTATAGCCATGATTCGTGATTCCGCTTCCACCCCCGATCCATAAAGTCACTGAGGTCAGTTTGCTTCTGGGCTAATGCTTAAAAATATC
This sequence comes from Actinernus sp. WN-2022, assembly GCA_030867875.1. Taxonomy (NCBI): domain Eukaryota; kingdom Metazoa; phylum Cnidaria; class Anthozoa; order Actiniaria; family Actinernidae; genus Actinernus; species Actinernus sp. WN-2022. Next base: position 29,627,275 of record JAOWCC010000577.1, read on the forward strand.
GTTAACCATTGACCCCGCATTGATCCAACCTGGCGGTTCATTGACATTCACACGCAACGTACTCCACAGCTCTCTGATCCAACCACAGGAGCTTTTGTACGAAAGCTCGAATCAAAAGTTGCTTTGATGGAAATTAAAGCTGTGGCTTCTTTGACGGAAATAAAGCCGTGTGGCGGCATATAGAACCAAGGGTGGTACCTGAAAAGAGGGCAGGCTTTGTACCGGGTACTGATAATCCCCTTCTCTTCGCGAACAGCATGACATGTTCTTTAATGTCCTCCAGTTATGAAGAGAAAGTGTTGGGAGACAATAAGACCAACGGCATTACAAGGACGCGGCCTTCTGGAACGCGCTCTACCACATATGGTAATCTCGTACCCAGATCTCCCATGGACATGGGGTGGGATCTGGGTACGAGATTAGACTTTTGGGTAATGAACCTTGGGTAATGGTATATACCGCTGGCTCGTTGAATAAGAAAATAATATCAATCAGGCAAAAACATGTATTAAATAAATCTTTGGATATTAGGGTAACCACTGAAATGGCTCTCGTTAAGGTAAGTAATTTTACTTATCTCCTGTGTTGACTGCATTCCTAAATCAGATCTTAAATAAAATGGATGTGCTTTAAGTTCAAGTTTATTAATTTACCCAACAACTACAATAGGAATGTAATAGGAATAAAAATTGAAATAATAATAATTGGAAAAAAGATTGAAATTAAGCTTAATACGATAAAGAGTCTGATAGCAAAAGCTAATCGAGAGAGAATCCTCCAGTGCCTTGATTATTCTGGTTTAAAAATGACAGTCTTCAAATGGAGTATGCATGCTATATAATATAAGAGGCCAAATTTATTTTACCATGATAATGTTCATTTCTTTTGGAGGACATGTATAGATTACCTGAAGTTGATTGTCTGGCAATATAATTTTCAGGTTGGGTGGGAGAGAATAGACCCTTCCACGTTTTTTTTGAACTTTTGATATATACATAATTATAACAACCAAACCGTCGATTAATAACTGCTGAAAAGAGCACCTCGAAGTTAGTCAAAATCCCAAATTTGCACAAACTTGCCCCCCAGTCAAAATTTCTGTAAACTTTTCCGAGTATCTTAAATTTGCTCCTTAATTCAAGATATAACTCTCAAATTTGGGATTTTGACTAACTTTGAGGTGCTCTTTTAAGCAGTATCGACGGTTTTGCTGTTATACGTATGTATCAAAAGTTCAACAAAAACGTGGAAGCTAGGGTCTATTCCATAAAGAGGAACCAAGATAAGAAATACTTATTTTACCATAATGTTCATTTCTTTTGGAGGACATGTATAGATTACCTGTAGTTTATTGTCTTGTTCTATGTTGATGTATTACAGGCACAGATGTAAAGTACATGTAATTTAAGAATTGTGATACTTGCAGGGTTACATGCATGTTAATATATAACCCATTTTCTCTCCTGCCTGATTATTGGTGGAATGCGTCACATGACCCAATATTTGCTGTCTTCCAAGTGAGCATAGCTAGCATGGACAAGGGCTCCCATAAAAGAAAATATTTGAACGATAATTTATAGTCAATAGTCTGCTTTGTGGCATTGAAATATGGGATTAGCCATTTACCGATTGAGTTAGACACATGATTTTAAGTATATGTTGTAGGTTGTTTCTAATTTCAGGTTGTTTTTCAAACAACCTAGCTAGTAGGTTATTTCTCATTTCTGGTCGTTTTTGAAATAACCTAGGTTATTTTAAAACAACCTAGGTCATTTTTATTTAAAAAAAATATTTATTAATTACCTAGGTCATTTTGTCATTTTTAGAGTCTTTTAAATGTTGGATAGCATTACATTTGTCTGTTATTTAGTGACTTAAACCTAAACACCCAAAATTAGTTCACAGGACCATTGAAGAAGAATTATACTTGTCTGTTGTTTGGCTTAGCTCAAAACACCCAAAATTATTGACTTCAAAGTACAAGTGCTGAGCAGCCCTTGTTGATGGTTAGGTGTTTTTTTTAATGCAGGGTTAGGTTTTGGATTAATTAGTTCACAGGACCATTGAAGAAGCATTATTCTCGTCTGTTAGGTTAGTGACTTAGCTCTAAACACCCAAAATTAGCAAGCAATCGGTTACTGTACGTTAGGGTCACCTAAATGTTGGGCTAAGGTTTGGATTAGTTCGCAGGACGTACCATTAATTCGATTTTAATATAATAGTTTTATAGGAATGAGTTTTCTTGGAGTGGGGTGTTAACTGGCTTTAATAAATCTGCTTGTTATTGGCACTTGTTCTGCATGGAAACAGCAAAGTGAAAACATAGCTGTTAATAATGTTTTTAGTTATTTCTGTGTAAGTTCTTGATCATTTATCCATTTTTACGTCTTTCACATTCTCTGAGGAATTCTTGGATTAGAGAACAAGACAATATTAATAATACAGTGTTTCTTTGATCCACTTCAAATTTTTTCTAGACACAGTGGTCAATGTTTTATTTCATTGGAAAAGCTGAGTCTAACGAGTATGGGCCAGCTACTCCAAGATCCTCTGCACTCATTACTTTAATACTGAGATACTATTTAGCTCTTGAATCGTAAAAATCTTCTTCAAGATGTTAGAGGTGATGTGCTTTCTTTTGTCTTTATTTTAGGTCAGTGATTACTCTAAGTCGGTTCGGTTGACACAGTTTGTTTCGAAGTACGAGTGGAGCCGTAATAAAGTCAAGAAACAATGTATTTTTTTGGATTTAGCTTCCTTACTTCCCTTGAGTTGCTGCAGCTTTCATAAAAGAATGCAGAGTCAACACAAACTTCATGTGTGTTACAGTTTCGTCCCGGTTTAATGTTGTCCGTACTATGTTTTCGAAAGATGTTTCAAAGTCCGATTTTGTTAGTAGTACGCATGCGCACATAACGAGAGGGACTGGGTTCGATGATTAATCACTTGGAGAATAAATGATGTGTTAAAATCAACAAGTGCTTTCGTGGCGCAGTGCGATAATCGGTTAGTAAGTGGATAGGTGACCGTCAAGGTAAGTGATACCGTAAGGTGTCAGGAGGGGACAAGGAGAAAATTGAGAGGCAGTGGGAAGGTAGGGGAAGGAAGTAGAGGAGAGGGGTGGGTTGTCAAAAAGTATTTTGTAGGGGAGGGCTGGGTGATTTTTTTTCTTTTTAAATTCCCCCCCAAAAAAACAAAACCCCCTTTTTATTATGAATCCCAAAAAATTAAAAAATCCCTTTTTAGAATCATTGAGAAACAACCTATAATGTAGGTTGTTTCTCATGTAGGTTGTTTGAGAAACAACCTAGGTTGTTTTAACATACCTATACACATATCTCCCTCATATGTAATGGCAAGCGGCTCAGACTTTGACAGACATGGTATTGGGTCACTATAAATCATTTAGTGGTGATGTCGTAATGATGACAACATTGGTCAAACGATTTTAAGTATATGCATAAATCTCCCTCATTTCAAAGTGGCACATTAACTTTATTATCCACTCCCCCGTGAGGCTTAATTTTCAGAGATAATTACAATTAAATATCGAATTAACTAATGTCATATCTATATAAACTATATACAATGATTATGTATGCATAATAAAGAGACTAATGAATATGGAAAATATTAATCAATATAATTCTATAGTATGCTTAAAAATACTAATAGTTCGGCAAATTTTCAAGGATGGATCTAGTGAGTTCCAGATACTGACAGTTCTGTAGTAGAAGGTTCACTGACTGCTGCAGTTTTAAATAGAGAAATATTTAGTAATGATGATGTCACCGGTCGCATGATTTTATGCCAATTTCATGCTCATTGTTTTGCCAATCGAAAGTGATCATATGATAAAATAAATTACTGAGTTAGGTTGGGCTGAAAGGGAAAACGTTTGGCCCTCAGGTCGTATGTCATGACCTCAAGTCAAATATTTCCCATCCAACCCTCCCACTCATGCAGTGAATATAAGTATACCTATTATTTTGTACCAATTCTTACTGGCTTTCTTATTTAATTATAGCCTTGTTTTAGAAACCGAATATATTCAAATCTCATGCCAGTGCGGGAAGAAGTCTGGTAGCAATGGTACTAGATGGAGAGCTTAAGGCCTGTTGTCTCAAAGATCGCAAAATTGGAGTCAATCAAAAATGTCTTATTTTCTGTCGTACCACACTGTTGTGTTCTTTTGTGTTCTTTTGTGTCAAGGAAATTAATGGTATTTTCCACCATTGACTAGATTTTTCTGACAAGGTGGTACAGCTGGCTTTGCTTAATGTCATGCCTTGATGAATAAGTTCAATACATTGCTCAAAGCATGTTGCACATTTCTCGCAATCATGACTATCTGCTAGAGTGTGCATTCATGAACAAATAAAGAATTGAAAATTTTGAATAAAGTTTGAAGCATTGTTCATCAAAATATATCTATGTGTTCTCCCATTTTCCACTTAACACATCTGAGTCTTTGACTACTATTAAACCCTAATTACTTTCTTCAAGCACTGTCTGCAGTATAGGTATACTGGCAAGCCACCAGTTACTAATTAGTTAACTACACATTTTCCAAAAGAAATATAGATGACCTAATAACATGTCTGTTAAAGTTTGATCTGCATACCATTAGAAATGAGGGAGATATGGGTGCATGGGTAAATCTTAAAATCAAGTGACATGATGTCATCATTACGACATCACCACTAAGTGATTTATGGTGACTCAGTACCAAGTATTCCACAATTATGATTACTTAGTAATATGATTGCATAGCATACATTTGTATTACCTACCTCAAGTAAAGTGCTTAGTGAAACTTAATATGTAAATTATTCAATTTATGTTTGTTTGCCATTGCAGCTTGGTCAAATTGCAAGAATGTTCCTTGGTACACCCAGACTTGCCTGTTTACTAAGGGGTGGTAGAAATGTAAATTCATCTGCAACAATTCCTACAGAGGGTGTACAAGAGAGTTTTGTAACAGGTCCACTTACTGTGCTATCAGAAGAAGAAGAAATGATGAGACAAGCAGGTACATGTAATCAAAATTGTCTGGTCATCGTATGTAGGAAACAGGCTTTTTATTTCCTGTGTGATTGTATACACCTGTAAAGTAGTATGTTCCAAGTATACTAAGATATCAATACCAATGTTATTGAGGAATTTAAATTTGTAATAAATCATTTTCAAGTTTCCAGGTTTGCATCAGAGAAGATCCAGCCTCTTGTATCCGAGATGGACAAGAATTCACAAATGGATCCATCAGTAATCAAAGGGTTGTTTGAGCAAGGGGTAAATACCAGTTTGCAGTTTTAAGTTTATAATGGGCCAAGTTATCAGATCAATCAAGGCTTCTGGGAAACTATCCACCCACCCCTCCCTTGGGTATACAAATGTCATATATTTAATGATTAATCATTAAAGTTAGGGTGAAACAGGGAGAGAGAGAGAGAGAGATCGAGGGGGGGGGGGATTCCCAGAAACCATGATTGATTCAAGTTATCAAGCTGATACATGCACATCTACATGTATACAAGGACTGTATTTTAAAGACTGGAACTGCAAACTATAGATAAAAATCCAGGATGCATTAATTGTGATGAACTTTAGAGAAATACTGGAATGAACATTTTCAGTCAGTTTGTTTAACAGCCCTGTGACTTTTGCTAAATTTTCTGTAGAACCCCATACTTGTATAGTCCCCAAGGACTTTCCATCATAAAGGACCTTAATAAGGACCATATATACATGGGCCAGGGTATTTTACACATGGGGGATTTGTGCACAGCAGGTAATGGTCATGGAGTGGAATTTGAGGGAGATTTTATACACAGGGGTGATAATGATCTACAGTTTGGTCTACATGTTTATGCTTGGGATTCTATGGTAATGTACTGGAACTGTATAATTATACTCTTTTCTGATAAATGAATTGATGTACTCTAACTTTATATAAAAAAAATTAAAAAAAATTATACTCTTCATTTTTTCCAACCTTTAGCTAATGGGCATCGAGATAGGGGCACAATATGAAGGTACACACTCAACATTTTTTGTGGCTAATCTGGTCATAGAAGAGTTAGCCAAGGTAGACCCTTCTGTCAGTGTCATGTGCGATGTACAGAACACCCTGATCAACTCTCTGTTTAACAAGTATGGCAACAGTAAACAGAAGCAGGAGTACCTTCCAAGACTGGCAAAAGATATGGTATGTGGAGTTAAACATTAACTTTTAATTCTTAAGTATAATTTTTAGTTCTGGATACAGACTAAGCCCTTTTATTGTTACATGTATTTCAAGAATCCATCAATTGCATTCTTCAATTCCCATAATTCTGGCTTGGCATTGAGATTATAATTATGCCAAATTACAATGTACATCATTTCATTGCTGATTTGATATTGTGCTGTTGTTACTGTGTGATTATACTTTAACACTGGGTCCACTTTAACAAAGAGAACCAATCACATTGCAGAATGAAAACAAAGCATTTCAGCTTATGGTTATTTGAACCAATCAGTGTTGAGTACAATACAATGCTGAGTACAATACAATACATGTGCATTTACTTGCCTGAGTGTTGATCTGATAAAAGGCAAATTTGGAGGACTAGTATGAGTCTTTTCAATGAAGAAAATAGCAGTATTAAAATGTTAGCATTTGAAAGTTGGAAGCTTTGTTTTTGTTTAACTTGCAATGTGATTTGTTCTCTATTCAGGGTGTTCAATAACTGTTGGCAGCCAATAAAATTTGCTGTCTACTTTGGTTACTTGTGCCAGCTACTTAATTTACCCAAACATTAGGTAAGGATCACTATTGAAAAGAGTATATGAAAAGGGGAGGTTACTTTTCTGGCTACTTTTACAGTGTGCCAGTTATTTGAAAACTTATTCAAAACCCTGCCATTGTCTAAGTGGCCCCAGTTTAGAGTACTGTCATATGAATTAATAGGCCCTTTGCAGGGCCTGGTCACATGAACTTTTTTGCCTGTCAATCAAAAACATGTGGTACTAGACAACATGAATGCCAGAAATGGAAAGAGCAAGCCAAAATTAGTAAAAAGCCCAAGTTTTAGGTTCATATCTTTGAAACTGAAGGAATGGCAAATTGCATGCCGCATTGCAGTTGTCGCGTCGAGTACAGAAACCATGATTTTAATTCTGCCACATCACTTAATCCATTGTGATTTTAAGCTGCAATTTCATTCAAGACACTTTGAATGGGGGAGGGTACTGTTATTAACAGGAAAGGCATGATTTTCCACCCCTCCCTCCTCAGTTTGGCAAGGATGGCATTTCTTACCCCAAATTCGCAACCAATATGTTGTCTTCATCGTGTTTAGTACCAAAACTATGATTTTTAAGCTGCAACTTCATTCAACCCACTTCTAAATGGGGAGGGTACCATTATTAACAGGAAAGGCAAATGATTTTCCACCCCACTCCCCTCAATTTTGCAAGGTTTGCAGATGTTACCCCAAATTTGGAACCAATATGTTGTATTTGTCGTGTTTAGTACCAAAACTAAGATTTTAACACTGCAACTTTATTTGATCCAGTTCTGGACTGGGAAATAGTAAATGAAACTGTCCCAGGATGCTTTGCGGGGAAAACCGAAAGGGTGATGGATTTTTACGGGTAGAAAACAACAACATAGAGACATGGGGTTTTCACCAAAATGTTACCCATAGAAAACTGCAGGGGTTCCTCTTAATTTGGTTGACATTAAAGTTCAGGGTGAGACGTGATAGCGAAAACAAAAATTCAAAACGGCTTAACCCCCCTGAACTTAATTTGCGTGAGTAATAACGCAAAAAAATCATCTAGTTGGGCAAAAATACATTAGATAGGCTAGTTTTTGTGTCTTTAACTATTCGCTACATAACAAACATTAATGAATTAATTATTTAATGATTGTATTATTTCTATGATTATCGTTAGGAATTATTATTATTATACATGACTATGAACATACATGTATAGGTTGGAAGTTTCTGTTTGTCCGAAGTCTCTTCTGGAAGTGATGCCTTTGCTTTGAAGACAGAAGCACAAAAGAAGGGTGATTACTATGTCATTAATGGCTCCAAGATGTGGATTACAAATGCAGAGCATGCAGGAGTCTTTTTGGTTATGGCAAATGCAGATCCCTCTAAGGTATTGGAAAAAGGACGTTTTTTCCTCAGGGAAAGGGGGGTTCCAGAACCCCAGTAACCTCCCCCTGGCTACACCCCAGAATAAGAATAATAACTATTAGTATATACCACACCAGTGAATATCACTTTTCGTGCGCTCTGATTGGCTACTCAAACAGTGAATATGATTTCATATTCACCTCTGAGCGAAACAGCGATCACCTTGCGCACGTTTTTGTCCATTTGACAGAAAATAAAATAACTATTTGGTGCTGGCTATTCACCTGCAGTGTGGTATATACTAAAACAATTATTCACCTCAGTGTTGGTGAATAGTGGTGGATATTTACCTAGCCCAAGCGGCTCAGTAAATATCCACCACTATTCACCTCCACTTCGGTAAATAATTGTTAATCATTTCACTTGACTATCTTCAGGGCTACAAGGGTATCACCACATTCATTGTACCCAAGGAAACAGAAGGTCTTTCAATAGGAAAGAAAGAGGACAAGCTTGGAATACGAGCATCTTCTACGTGTCCTGTTCATTTAGATAATGTCAAGGTACATGTATGTAACTTTAATTCAGTAGCCTGCCTAAGTATGACAGAATAGTTATCCCTCTGTAATTGCCGTATATCATTATGATGTCAAATCAAAACAATATATTGTTTAAACGCTAAGGATCACGGTCGTGGGAGGGGGACAAAACAGCAACAACACAAAGGAAATCGCTATCAAATGCATTTTGTAGAACGTAGAATAGCGGTAACAGCCACCAAATACGGTAAATATTGTGGGATAAATATTGATACAGCTGATATCTGGAAACCAGACAATTCGAAGTTAAATTTTCCTCAGCAGAGCAGATTTAGTTCAAAATTCTATTGTTCATGTCGATTCTGTCCCCCCACATAAACAAGCCGTGACGTCATAATGATATAGGGCAATTATTGGGGTCAGCATTACCTTTGTGTTCTAGCTGCGTTATCCACACACATGTATAGAAATTAAAATTAAACAGGTGCAATTTAAGTTTTGATATATGTTCCCAAGGTTGCAAACTGCCCAATTTAATGTGGCTATAGTTAAACGCTGGTATTAATAATATAAATACTGGAAAGCAAGTAGTAGCTATGATGTTTCCAGTGCTAGCCCTTTATTGCATGTCAGAGGGAAAGCCTCTGTTATTCTCGTTACTTTTTTAAGGAAATTCTACTGCATCTACCAGGGCAATTTATTTTGTATTGGGTCACTAGGAAGAGACTCGTTGTATTTGGTTGGTAAAGCAACCGGATCATATGTACTGTACGCAAGACGGCCGACGTATCGGCCGATTGTCGACTGCCCCACGGGCGACTGTCAGTTTCGAGTCGGTCGAGGGTTGGCCGACATGTCGGTCGTGTGTCGGTCTAGACGTAGGTCGAGACGTCGGTCGAATTTTCTCCTCCTACTTGTTACTGTTTATCTGTCGGCCGATAGTGGGTCGGTGGTATATCGGTAATGTTACGTTATCATTGAACTGATTCTGCATACTGTTTTCACTCAAATAAACAGTGACTCGTTTGGAAACCTTTTATCTGGAATGTTTACTGTATTGAATATAATTATAATTCTGTGTAAGTAGGAATATTCCTTTCTGTTGCGGTATAAAATGTCCCTTTATACAATTAAATATCTATTGGTGACTTGTGAACTCCCGTTAAATGCAACATTTAATATCTCTGGTAAACCACATTGTTGTAAGCGACCCCGATCAATTTTTGGGATTGTGATTGCAGTGATTTGTATTTTCTATTTTTTTAGTGTATTTTATACATCGGCTCGCTCAAGATCGATTACGTATATAAATCGCTATATCGCACCGTTTTGGTCTGGAACAGGGTACCATTTTTTTTAATCTGAAGGGGAGATTTCGCCGCGAATCTGCAATAGAGTAGCAACAATAGTGGCATTTATACGAGAGGAAGTTAGCCGCGCCGCTTAGCTAAGCAGCGAACGATTCGTATAAATGGGTCAAAAACTGAATTTCGCGACTAATACACATGTATAGGCCGAGCATCCCAATGAATTCGTCATAACTTTAACATAGCCCCCGGCGACGGCTCCCAGTATTCGACGTAAAATAAGAAAATAAATTTGAAAATATTGGGGTCGCTACTTTGCGATTTATTAATAAGCATCAAATGTTAATTTTATATAGGGCTCGGTTCTAATGATAAAGTGTCCGAAGACTACTGCAATGCTGATCAAATACAACGCTTGTCGAGGTTTATACAATATTTCGGCTGGTCAGTACCAGCCTTCAGGTTTATTTTACAGTGGAGGTCACAAATGGATACAAGGCTTATATATTGTTAAGAATGTGATATAAAGTGGTGAGCTGTAGTGCTAATTACGTAACTGTAGTGCTAATTACGTAACTGTAGTGCTAATTACGTAACTATGAGCGGAAATTACAAAATCGATGACATATATATGTTCTTCTTCTTGCTGATCAAGATCTGTTTTTTGATCCAACGTCTGGCAGGATTGATTGTACACGGTTTTTGCTGTGGTTTTCCCTAATTCTAATACATACTCTGCGCACTCCAATCGGAGTATTATGCAGAGGCGCATGGCTGGGACAGTAAAGAGGCGCTAGTTTATGTTATCTTAAGTTTACAAAGGTTAGTTTGAAACGAAAGCATTAATAGTTGTGGTCTCTACAACCTTTTAAGTACATATACGTTGCCTGAAAATGTCACGGTCACCGATACCTCGGCCGACTGTCGGTAACCTATCGATAGAGTGTTGGTGATCGATCGGCTGACTGTCGGTGATCAATCGGCCGACTATCGGTGCATCATCAACCATGTCGGCCGACATACAGAATAGTAAAAGTGTCGGCCGAGTAGCGGTCAACATTCAGTCGACTCTCGGCCGATCCTCGATCGCCTATCGGCCGACCGTCGACCGCCCTGTCGGCCGACCACATTGCGTACAGTACACATCATCCAAGTTACCTTTGACGTAAAATCGTAGGTCCCACGTCACCCTCAAGTTTATCAGTCACGCCAGACTGTCACGAGTTACCGATGTTAACTAGTATTACTAGTTAATCATGACAGTCTGGTGAAACTGATAAACTTGAGGGTGACGTGGGACCTACGATTTTACGTCCTTATCCGAGAAAACGCGAAGGTCGAGAACGAGATTGTTTCACAAAGGCAGCACCTTCTACTCAGTTATTTTAAGACCCTGAGTGTTGGTCCGGCCGGGGTCTGAACCCGCGACCTCCCGCACAGACCGGAGCTTAGCCACTGACTGAGCTAACCGAGAGGGACTGGAGCTTAACCACTGAGCTAACCGGGAGGGACTGGAGCTTAACCACTGAGCTAACCGGGAGGGACTGGAGTTTAACCACTGAGCTAACCGGGAGGGACTGAAGCTTAACCACTGAGCTAACCGGGAGGGACTGGAGCTTAGCCACTAAGTTAATCGGGACGGACCGGGAGGCGGTTTATATGGAATGAGTCCTAAAGACTCATCATATGCAAAATATCAACAAAAGTACGAAATCATCGATTAATTCAAAGGACTATGCGATTCAAGGAAAATCACATGCCAGACTCGGTAATAGGCGGTCTGCACTATTACGTCAGTTGAATACAATGTACCAGGCAGGGACCCTTTGCGCTGATTCTGCTGTTCTAATTTGGACCATTGTCTTGGTATTCTGAGAGGAGTTAAAACATCTGAATAAGAAAAAAAAATCGAAAAGGATTCTGGTACTGAGTTGTATTCAACTGACTTAAGCAAACTAGATTGTACTCGACGAAAAATCGCCTATATCGCCCTCGTCGCACGGACGATATTGAATTACCTCATCAGGCATGTAATTTTCCTATAAAATCACATGCTTAAATGGGAAAAATAATATAATCAACAACGTACAGCAATGACAAAGAGAAATGCACATAGGATATTTGTTTCTGAGCTTTATTCCATTGAACTTCACGTATGAGATAAGTGTAAAAAGGATTTTTTTACAACAACTGCTCAGTTTCTCGTTTGCTGATTGGCTTATTGCCATTGGAAATAAAAGGACATACCACGGATTCCGTCATCGCTCGCGCCACCGATCGCGCTAAAATCACTTTTCTCTCACAATTTCCATCGTTTTCAAGGCTCTTCCGCTTGACTATTTCTCGTTTCAGTGTTGTTGTAAAAAACAAATTTACAATAGTTTATCGTGTTCCTCGTATTTATCACATGTTTCGTCATCTCATCGTCAACATTTGTTGTGGATTCACTCGGCTAGCGCCTCACAACAATATTGACCATGTGATGACGCAAAATGTGGTAAATAAGAAGACATACCACGGTAAAGTATCGTAAATTTGTTAATATTCATTGCCTACCTTCTTGCTGCCTAATACAATGCATGGGTTATTAAATACACAGGTCCCTAGCAGTAATGTACTTGGTGATATTGGTCATGGCTACAAATATGCTATCAACATGTTGAATGAAGGAAGAATTGGCATTGGAGCACAGGTAGTCATAGAGCGGATTTCGGGTATATACTTCATGGTAGTGTTTCGTTCCATATAGTCTCCCTGCATAATACTGTAAAACAGGGAGACTATATGGAACGAAACACTACCATGAAGTATATACCGTATTTGGTATGAGTGGAACAAAAATGCGGCATGTCTTACCGTACGTGGCCTTACCGTACGTGTCCTTACCGTAACCGTACGTGTCCTTACCGTAACCGTACTGTATCGTAACTCTGTAATTTGATTGGATCAGAAAGACAAAAACTGTTAATTGAATTATTTCCAGTGGACTATGAACATTATTTGTAAGTTTCCTAGTACGACTGTTTCTCGAACTTTCTAGGCTTTTCCTTACTATTATGTTCTAGTCTTTTCTGTAGAACGTTTAGAGAAACTTTAAACTTTTAGAGTGCGACCAGAAGTGGAAAGGCAGTGTGACTTAAGCTTGTTCTCAAGTCAGTGTCGACACATTGAGTTATTAATAAAAGGCGGTATAGTTTATGTAAGAAAACAATAGGGAAACCATTTGAACGTTACGGCATGTCGTACAGTAAACCGTGCCGTAAATCATTGCAGTAACTTGTCCACTATACGAAATCTGCTCTGGTCATATCGATGGGTTAGGCGAATGCTACCATGATGGTGGAGGAAACATTGTTTTTTAAGTTTGGAATGCGAGGTACAAATCGTTTATTCATTAAATAAATCTAATTGGGATTTGAACATGTTTTTCCCCGCTTAAATGGATTGAAGAATGAATGGCATTTTCTGACTGTAATTAGGAGGTGAATGCTTGAGCTGTTTTGACTCTTTGATGACAGTGCTTGTATTTATCAGTCACTGGCGAATGATGAACATGGATAGGCATGGAATATAATGTAGACAAGCTGCGAACCTGATAAAATATGCGATATATTTTAATTGATGGATCATTAAAAAGGCTGAACTATAATATTGACCACTGGCATGAATCTCTGGAGAAAATGCATTTCTTTTTGGACATTGCTTTTCATTTTTTTTCAAATTTGAAGAAGCTGAAAATCAACTCACATACCCTTCACATTGGCCGGCCATGATATGATTGACACCTAAAACCAAAATGAAACAAAATGTGTACATATAAATTTTAAAGTACAAATGTACATGTACCATCAAAACACACATTAAGGTAACTGAGAAACAGATTCTTTCACTGTATTAGTGTATTTCTCTTCATACGATTTTCCAGCACTAATCCCGAAATGGTTCTGGGAAGTGGTCAAAATTTTGACAAGGGGGTCCCCCTCTTATTTACTTGTTTAGGGATTTTGCACCTCAACAGGCATCTCAACTCACCAAAAATGCAATTCCATGTTACTGATGAGATTTAGTCTTTTCATCAGAACGTTTTACTCACGTTACTCACATCAAACACCGAAACACAAGAGAAAAGCATGTTAAAACATTGTTACTCGTGATTGTTTTCCGTAAAAATCGGATGATGTCTATATTGTACTTACACTGTCTTCATGAAATTGTTATTTTTCATATTTTCCAGATGCTTGGTTTGGCACAGGGCTGTTTTGATAACACAGTTCCATATACCCATGAAAGGGAGCAGTTCGGTCAAAAAATATGGAATTTCCAGGTAGAAATAGCTTGCATATTATGTATTTTTTTCGTTACCATAGCACCTTACCAGAAGTTCACGACTTCTGACCTTACTGATTTTGTGTGTTTTCTTTCCCCAAGGCCATGCAGCATCAAATAGCGCATGTCCGTACTCAGATTGAAGCGGCCAGATTACTCGTATACAACGCAGCTCGCAGGAAAGAAGCAGGGTTGTCCTTTATAAGGGAAGCAGCCATGGCCAAGTACTTTGCTGGCGAGGTAAAATATATGCGGACTATTTAACAAATAGACTGTGTCCGTCGAGGAACTATCGGCTGATAGTTGCCCGCGGAAATTTGATGTTCTTAAAACAAATATAAGTCCGAGAACGAAGTTGGAGGGCTTATATGCTAGTTTTAAGAACATCAAATTTATGCGGTCAACTATCAGCCGAAAGTTCCTCGACGGACACAGTCTATTTGTGTATTAGTATAAACCAACCAGTGGACTATTACAAATCCTGTATTCTGATTGGCTTATTTCACGAAATAATAACATGTTTTCAACTTCAATTTGTTTCTTTCTATTATTTTCTACTGTCCGACTAGTTAATTTATACTAAAACAATTAGACTTCTCGCCCTCATGGGCTACGAGTTAAATAGCCCATTCGGCTGCGCCTCATGGGCTATTGACTCGTAGCCCATGAGGGCGAGAAGTCTAATTGTTAAATAGTTCCTCGACGGGCACTCTATTTGTATAATAGAGGGAGGAAAACGTCTTTCACATTCAGCATACAATCATGTCCATCGCTTCTCAGGTTAATCTTTACGCCGGGAAGAAGGTCTAACAAATAACATATTTTCGTTGTGGAATATGATAACAGAACTCTGAAATGGGCCAGAGGACCCACACCACGGCAATACGTCACGCGCATGCGCTTTTGGTGAGCCCAGCGGGCGCGCGTCCCGTCAGTTTCCCGCCGAAACTGTACGAAAACACAATCACCAAAGGCAAGGACAATACGGCCATTTATTATAGCTAAGTAATTTCGCGAGCTATGATTGGTCAATTTGAGGTCCATAACTTCCCGTACGGACCTTCCACCCACTTCCGGGCACAAAGAAAATGGAAAAACTATACAATAAACACCTTATTAAGCTCGTTTGCTTGCCGTTTTTTTTTTTTTGGCCCAAGCGCGAATAAAACTCGGTCCATTACTTATGGTACAGACCTCGTACTCGGCTAATAAGAGGTATTTATTCGAGAGAAATAAGACGCGTCTTATTTATTAAATGGCCCTAGTGTCATAAACCATGTCAGAGAAGATAAATGAGGACACAACATTTGATTCCTGAGGGGAGCGGATGTGAATAGCTTTCCTTATACTCCGAGTGACGTAATTTCTATCACCCACACTAATTACCGCAACTGGCATTAGGACGTTCTCACTAAAATTCTCAGTAAAACGACCAGTAAACGGCTTCTCTAGCAGTGTTTTTGTTTACAGGTGGCGACTTTGACGACGTCCAAGTGCATTGAGTGGATGGGAGGTGTGGGATTCTCCAAGGACTATCCCGTTGAGAAGTACTATAGGGACTGTAAAATAGGTGAGTTACTTGAATAAACAAAGCAGCAGTTAATGATGTTAAATCTTTAACTTTTCTTGTTTGAGACTAGAGTCAAACGCAAAGCAATACTAATGTTCAAAGTACAAAACGACTGTGCACCTAAATCTCTCAGATCTGTCCATTACCGTAGATAAATGCAACCCTTACAATCTGAGGTTCCTGTACTAAACTCCAACTTCCAAGACCAAATACTGAATTTCTAAAAAAGAGCTTCAGTGGAGCTAAATTATGGAATTGTCTACCCTTGATATGCACCACACCAAGTCTTTGTCATCCTTTACAAACAAATTGAAGGCTATCGAGCTCATTGACTGAATGGCTATCTTACATTGTAGCTATAATAATTAATCTTAAGTGCCTTTTATGGACGTTATTACATTTTATTTCTTGACTTCGATAGCGAATATTTTACATTTTTAATCACGGCATTTATGCAAATCAATGTAATGTTGTTGAATTTTCCGTGTTAAAATAAAATCTATCTATAATAATAATAATAATAATAATAATAATAACTACAGTTCTTTTCCGCGCATTTCGACTAGCCTCAATGCGCTTACACTTTATGGGAAAATACAATAACAATCTAATTTAATCTAATCTAATCGAACTGTAAACCATGTACACGTGAATAAAAATTGAAAAAAAACTATAGATTAAATAAATATGTCTTAAGAAGAGACTTAAATTGCGTGACGGACTCAGCATTTCTGATGCTGTAAGGCAGAGCGTTCCAGAGCTTAGGCGCCGAGATTGAAAATGCGCGATCGTCATATGTGCAAGACATAGACCGAGGAACAACAAGTAAGCTCTTTGTAGATGAGCGGAAGTTACGTCGTGGGGCATATGGCATAAGAAGTTCACTTAAATAAGTTGGTACGCAACCGTGTATAGCCTTATAAGTAAAAAGTAAAACTTTAAATAAAATGCGCTTAGTAATTGGCAACCAATGCAGAGCACGCAAAACAGGGGAAATTTGATCCGTGCGCTTGACTCTAGTGACTAGCCTAGCAGCAGAATTTTGAGTGCGCTGTAACTTATAGATGTTAGTAGTAGGTAGCCCGTATAACAAGCTATTGCAGTAGTTGAGCTTTGAAGTTATAAAAGCATGAACTAGGCGCTCAGCACTAGGCTGGTCGAGATACTTCCTTACTCTACCAATATTACGAAGCGCTAGTGAAGCCGAACGACAGATACTATTAACCTGGCTAGACATAGTAAGGTGATTGTCAAAAATGACACCTAGATTTCGTGCCTCAGATGATATTAACACGGTGTGCTGACCAAAAGGGATACTAGGTATTGATACTAAACGAGAGAATTTAGATGTAAAATGTAAAACCTCAGTCTTAGTAGGATTACAGGTTAGCTTATTTACTAGAAAGAATGACTGAATATCATTAATGCAGTGGTTCAAGTTTGTGAGGGCAGTCTTCCTTGACATGGGGTTCATCGTTATATAGAGTTGGGAATCATCTGCGTACATTATACAATCCAAGCCGTGTGATTTAATGATATCTTGCAACGGGCCAAAGTACAGGATGAAAAGGAGGGGGCCTAAGACCGAACCTTGAGGAACTCCAGATGTGACATGTCGGGGCTTAGACTCTGTATCGCCAATCACCACCTTCTGCGTTCGTTCATTGAGGTAAGACTTAAACCATCGAAAGACCGTTCCTGTAAAACCATACCGCACAGAGAGTCTTTCCAAGAAAATGTCATGATCTATTGTGTCAAAAGCAGCGGAGAGATCTAACAGAACCAACACTACTTCATTATTTCCACCAACAGCACGCATGACATCATTGTGAACCCGGAGGAGCGTAGTTTCAGTACTGTGAAATTGTCTGTAGGCAGACTGGAGACTGGGGTACAGTTCATTTGCCATCAGATAATCACGTGATTGCCTCGTGGCAATGCGCTCCACTACTTTCGACACGAATGACAGATTTGTTATTGGTCGAAAGTTCGGAAATTCTTCAGGATTTAGCGACATCTTCTTAATAGCAGGATGTAACCGGCCCTCCTTAAAGGCCACAGGAAAGACGCCGCTCTGTAGTGATGAGTTGACGATGCCCGTAATTATGGGTAATAGTTCATCGAGGCAGTTCATCTAAACATTGGACAAAATTCTCCAGACAATTTGGGTCTAGCTCTTCTTAAGTAACATTTATTTCTCCCCAATAATGGAGGCTAAACTTAGTAAGCATGGTAATCTATCAACCATTTTCCCACCCACAACTGACCGATTTAGCTTGAACATTTGTTGTCCCAATTCAGGTCACCTGACTTTTCCCTTGAGTAATGTGTTCTTATTTTTCTGTATCCCAAGAGGAAATGTACAAATTCTCTAATTGCAAAACAAAGCACTAAATCCTCTGGAGAGCTGTCACATGATCTGAATTGGGACAACCAATGTACAAGCAAAATCGGTCTATTCCCTCTTTTGCTCTGACGAAGGGCTAGTGCTCGAAACGTCAGCTGCTACTCGCTTCTCGCGGCGGTTAGCATACCTCAGCTCAATCGACCTAATTGAAAAAGAAACGATACGACCCAATGGTTTTCTGGGAATACGACACTGGCAAGCTTGTTCATATTCAAATGTTTGATATGCTTTTGTAACAAAAATGTACGTGCTTTCAAATATTTGTATCTCGCGCTTCATTAATTTGCATATCATTCGAGTCGTTGAGCCGGTCTTTTCTTCCTGTTCGCTTAGCTCTCAACAGAGTATGTCGACATTGTCAGCAATCATGCAATCTCTTCAATATCATAACCAATGAAGTAATGAAGCCATACAGCTCTCAAATGCAAATCTTCAGAGTATAATTCTGGTATGTGGTATTATTATGATCCACACGGTCTCTGAGAATGCAAATAGGTTGTTCCACTTCACAGAAAACCATTGGGTCGTATCGTTGATGGTGCTCTTTACCCGACAACCTTTTTTCAAGTAAGTGTATACTAGTGTTTATCTTCCCCGCAGACCTACACTAGTTTTTGCGTTAGACGAAGGAGAACGCATCCTAATCTTGCGTTGGACTCCCTGTGGTCATGTGTGAGTTACCTGTGCTTTCCCAAGCGAAAGAAATCGAGATTTTTGGTGTCCGTCCTCGTGGCCTGGTGTGGCACACTTTCGGAATAAATTATCTCTGCCGGGAAACTGGTAACTACACAATGCTCGCTCGATGTTCGGTGCATGGTTTGTCTTATTTTACCCATTCAAATGCAATGATGTTTAAAAAGTTCACAAGTACGGTTTAATCAGTGCCCGAGGAAAGTGTGTACTACTTCTGGAGCATAATTTGGCAAAGTCTGATGTCCGAACTGTATCAAGCTCAAGTTAACCATGGCCTGGCCTGGTTGAAGACGCGTGTACATGTACACGAAGTTTAACAGTCGAAGTTTGTGCTGAATTATTGACAAACCGAGTAAATCCAGTAAATCTGCGATCGAATATTCCGTTGGCTTGCTCGCTGTATTGGATTGTGCTTTTCGCTGAGCAGATACGAAAACTGAAATCATCAAGATACTATAAATATATTCATACGTAAGAGAAATATTTGACAGTGTCTTGTGTGAGTTAAGAGTTCATCTATATAATCGCACTTGGAGTTGGATAAGTCAAGGAACTTTTGAAAATATCAACACAAGGTGAGGGAAATTTACAGTATCGGTACTCTTTATTGCTGTGCACGTGCATGTACTCTAATCACTATCAATGGCAAAGATCAGTCTACCAACATTGATCAGAAACTATTCTGCAATAACAATGGACACTCAGTATTCTGTAAGCAGCTAGCTGAGTTGACCTCACTTGAAGAATAATTTGAATGTTTCAGGGTTCGAAATTTATTTTCAAGGAAAGAAGCAAAAAGTTGCTTCGGGTTTGAAACCTACAAGCAAAACCAAATATCAACAAGCTAAAAACTGAAACATGTTTTAACGTACCTGGTACCTAATACGAGCAAAAAAATGCCAGTTCATTTATTTTTTACCAGCAAATCGGTAAATCAACTCGCATTTTGCCAGTTTGCTTGTGCCAATTTTGAACCCTGTGTTTTGAAGGAACTGGAGTGTTGAATTTATAGACATAGGTATATAGTTTAAATACTACATTGGAGTGTAAAAAGAGGTTATTACACGGAAAGTTGTGTAATACGGTTGGGTATTTTTACTAGTCAGTTTTATTTTTTCGAGCCTGACGACAGTTAACACGAACAAAAAATATTTTGTTTTCGCTTACCTTGCTGCTCTGTTTGAAGAAAATCTCGAGAGAAGAAACCTCTCAGCCTCAATTAATTGAAGTCAAATGTCGGGATGGGGGTGGGCGCGCACTGAAAAAAGTTTTTTCTCACGCTAAAAGCTGATTGGCTGTTATTCAAACAGCCCCATTTCGATTGCCTCGCACGCTTACAAAACCTTTTAAGTGTTGAATAAACCTGTGCAAAACCTGTTCGCGACCCGTGTAATACGGTCTCATATTTGCACTTGTTTTAGCCGGTATTTGCACTCGAAAATGCCAAGTCGTATAATAATTAACAATTATTCACCGAAGTGGAGGTGAATAGTGGTGGATATTTACCGAGCCGCTTCGGCGACAGAGGTGAATAATTGTTTTAGTATATACCACACTCCAGGTGAATAGCCAGCACCAAATAGTTTTTTTTTCCTGTCAAATGGACAAAAACTCGCGCGAGATGATCGCTGCTTTGCTCGTAGGTGAATATGAAATCATATTCACTGTTTGAGTAGCCAATCAGAGCGCGCGAAGAGTGACATTCACTGGTGTGGTATATACTAATCGCCAATATTAGTCAGTATTGTGGAGCCAGCCTTGGTCATCTGAAAGCTATACACCACATGGTTAAACTATCAATGTGCATTATATCTGTTGCCGAATTTGTTAAAACTTTCCTCAACATCCACATTGATTTCCAGTCATTTGAATACCTATTTAACTGAACAAGTCCATCCCCTTGAATAACTTATATAAAGTCAAGACATTCAAAACTGTTCACATTGATTTAAAGACATATATTTTTAATCAGGATTTTAATTGTTTACACACACAGTCCACACCACTGTAGCAATAGAGGTAAAGTGTGACATCATTAATTTGCAAAATTCTGAATTTTAACTTTTTGTCCATTGATATTGAAAGAACAACTCAAAAGAATGCTGCACACCAAGAATAAGGTGAATTGGCTGAGATATGAGCAGCTGAATACATAATTTCCTTTAGCAAATCACTGTATTTTCGACTCTTCTAAAAGTTTAGAACAGAGCTGAAAATACAGTGATTTGTTAAAGGCAATTATGTATTCAGCTGCTCATATCTCAGTCGCATTTTAATCAATTTACCTCATATTTGGTATGTAAAGTTATTTCACGGCGGTCTTTCAGACTCAGTGTTCAAATATTGTTAAAGTGTTTTTTTTTTGTGACGTCATCACTTTACCAGTCAATAAAGGGTGTGTGTTTTAATTTGTGTCACAAATTTCTCATACAAAAATATATGTCGAACGCACTTTGATAATCTATGATTACTTCTAGTTACAGGAACTATAGTTATCAATTTAAACTTGAAACGTTTGGACGTTTCGTAAAAAAATGGAACTAGGCGCATAACCGGCTAATTTCCTTCGTTCAAATAATGTGCGCCATGCGTTCGGTGGGGTAGAAGTTTTATTATAGAGAAGTTTGAGTGTAATTATTAAGGGTTATTGAGTGTCGGTATATTTCAATTCCCTTGAAACAGGCCTGTAGTTGTGTAATGATCGCATTCTGTTTTCTTTAGGTACGATTTACGAAGGGACGACTAACATCCAGTTGGATACAATTGCCAAGGAACTGACAGAGTACATGCCGTGAATAATAAAATATATTATAAAACAAGTAGAAGACTCTTGGTCTGTACACTAACGGCCCGGTTTAATACATGACAAGTATTTTAGGCCCGGTTCTCCTAACTCCAAACAGGCGGACCGAGATTACCCTTTCACATGGTCTCGGAACCCCTACATAGACTATATCGCAACTCCGCCGTCGCAGTGCACTCTGGGATGGATATCTCAGTTTCCATTGTTAAATCCAAGATGGCTGCCCAACAACAATGTCAATGGAAAACTGAGATATCCATCCCAGAGTGCACTGCGACGGCGGGGTTGCGATATAGTCTATTATCGGGCACGCGTATCCGGAAAATATCCAATTACACGTCAAAAATCAGGGTGCCGTGCCTATCATTTTTGACACGCGTACCTCAAATAATTTTAGGAGTATTGTGCCCAAAAATCGGGGGAAAGGCCATCCTCTCAGGGAAATCGCCGGAGTTTTACTCAGGATTGGCAACTTTTGTAATCTCAAGCAATGTGGATAGGCACGTACAGTACTCTTGCGAGGACAAACTTTCTATAGGCTGGTTTACACTAGCGACGCAAGCAACATACGCAGACGTAGTGCTGTAATAGGACGTTTGCATGATGGTGTCACATACTACAACTACCAGAACTCTGCGCGCGGATTCTTTTGTTCCTTTAATTTGGACCATTGTCTTGGTATTCTCAAAGGAGTTGATAAATTTGAATGAGAAAGAGAACTGATTTGAAAAGGATTCTGGTAGTTGTAGTAAAATGACGCCATAATGCAAATGTCCTATTATAAAGCGGATTTCATATGAGTAGCAGGTATGGCGTTTTTGCCCTTCTGATCCAATCACAATACAGAGTTACGAAGCCTGCCAGTGGCTCTTCTTGGTAATTTTCCCCTAATTTGTTTTCGGATTGGGCTACCTGTGCCCCATTTGACTGCGCGCCACAGGTAGCCCTATCCGAAAACAAATTAGGGAAAAATAGAGCAGATTTCGTATGAGTGGTACAAACTACAGCACTGACTACAGCACGGTTACCGTACGGCATGCCGTGACGTGGAAATGGTTTCCCATTGTTTTTGCCTTGCTGATCCAATCAAATTACAGAGATACGGCACAGCACGGTTACGGTAAGGAGGGTCTCAATGGGGGGGTCTACATGTCAGTTGTCAGTTAAAATTTTGGCCATTTGTCAGTTGTCAGTTAGCCCTAATTAATCATTACTAGAGAAAATTTACAATGTTTGACCCACAAAAACCAAATTTGTCAGTTGTCAGTTATTTTTTGGTTGTCAGTTGTCAGTAAAAAAATGGTCATTTGTCAGTTGTCAGTTATTTTTAAGGCCGTTTGTCAGTAGTCAGTTAACCCCATTCAGGCCCTCGGTAAGGCTACGGACATGCCGTAGTTTGTCGCACTCGTACGAAATCTGCTCTTACAGTACGGTTACTGTAAAGCTATTGTCTTACCCTATTTATTTCCTCTCCTACAAAATCTGTTCTAATGACGTCACGAACTTCACGCGTGGCGTCCCTGCGCGCTGAAATTATTTGCGCTTCGTCGACTGCTTTGGAGCTCTTTGTACCTGAACAGTCATTGGCATACTTGAGACAAAGTAGAGAATTGTCAAACAAATACCTAATTCATCTACCAAACTAAAGAAGGGTCATTTATTCATTCCGTATTTACAAATTGAAGTCAGTTTTTTATGTCTGACCTAGTATTGACGATGATTTTCGTCATGACATGCCAAAATAGCTGTGGATTTTGTTGAGTATACTGAAAAACGTAAATATTGTTATTGTGGCAAATCTATTTACCAAATCTATTACGCCACTCGGGAGCCCATTCCCCGGAGCGTCCATCTCCCATACTACGTCTGTGATGCAGCGTGTTTACAGACCGGGTTACTTTTAGAATGTGAATCCCGCTAGCCAATTACAAGCGTTTGCGTACTTTAATTCAAATGATTAATGATGTTGCAGCCATGTTGGTTGACCAAACAAGAGAAGCTAACGAGGCATCTTTTGTTGCCAACATTACGCGATGGAAGCGAACAACGAGATTTGAAATCTAAAAAGAACCCGGTCTGTAAAACCGCTGCATCACGAATATATGACAGATGGACGCTCCGGGTAATGGGCTCCTGCGCCACTTTGATATGTCTGAGATAAAGAAGAAACTTTACAGACCATATTCATAAATGCGCATTCCTGTTTCACTAGTTTATCCACATGTTCAGAAAACATCATTACACTATGAAAGACATAGTCGACATTAGTGATCTTGCGAAATTTGAGCGCTGTTGCTTAAAAAGCAGAAGCTACAGCCATTTAAAATTAGAGATGTGTATGAGAAAACAAAGGACTTTCTAGCCTCGCTGTCATGTTGTTTTTCTTCATTTGAAATGCGTGTTCTACACGTTGCTCTAATAGTCTATATAATTACTAGTTTTAATGGCTCTTTCATGTGGTAGCATTTGTTTCCCTCTACAATGCAAATTAGGAGGCGGTCGCGTCGATAATGCAGCAGTACCTGCACGGATCATATCTGCGTGATAATAAAATAAAAGCATTACATTTAGCCTTATCTCGTTTCCCACCTCGATTTCCATATGAATAGGCTTAGAAGCCCTACAACCTCTCTTATTAAATCGCTTGTCTTATTCTACTCCAAGGCTCCTAGTCAGCTCTCAACATCTCATCTACTTATTTATGTATTTTATCTAATTTAATTTAGAATACAAATAAAGTTGTTGTTGGTAAACATCATCTTTCCGACATTTTTAACAGATATCAAGAGAGACTTGTAAATAATGGCCATTTTTATACTAGAGACAATGCGTCCTATACGTATTTGGGCAAAGAAAACTTAGTGCGTCTTAGTGCGTCTTAGTTCGTCTAGTATAAAAACGGGCACAAGACGCAATTATGCTACTGGATGAACTAAGTTTGGTAACCCGTTCAAAACGATGCACTATCGCACTTAGTTCGTCCACTGAGTCGCATAATGCAGTCTTGTGGCCGTTTTCATACTAGACGAACTAAGAAGACTCGCTAACTTTCTTTGCCCAGAAGAACAACAACAAGTAGAACCCATTCCGTCTAAATAATATGGCGGAATTTATCATCAAATTCGTCTCATGCTTCGTCCCGCTTTTATACTAGTCGCACTAAGTTGTCTTTGCCCAAATACGTGTACACCGTTATGCTTCTCTAATACAAAAACGGCCAATGTTAGCATATATTTTCGGGATCTCTTTAGTGTACTCGCTGGACAGGTCTGCAAAATGTGCGCATTTACAGTCACCGGTAGAAATCTCGGGAGCAGTTTTAAATGGTTTCTATAATATAATTACTAGTTTTAATGGATCTTTCACGTGGGAGCATTTGTTCCCTCTACAATTATGCAAATTAGGAGGCGGCTGTTATGAATGCGGTCGCGACGATAATGCAGCAGTACCTGCACGGATGATATCAGCGTGATAATAAAAGCATTACATTTAGCCTTATCTCGTTTCTCACCTCGATTTACCATATGAATAGCAGTTAGAAGCCCAACAACCTCGCTGTAATCGCTAGTCTGCTACTACCAGGCCTCGTAGTCAGCTCAACGTCTCGCGTACTTATTTTTATACTGGAGACGCATAATCACGTCTATACGTATTTGCATGGGCAAAGAAAACCTAGTGCGTCTGCTTAGTTCGTCTAGTATAAAAACGGACACAAGACGCATTATGCCACTGGATGAAATAAGTTTGGTAATCGGTTCAAAACGATGCACTATCGCACTTAGTTCGTCCACTGAGTCGCATAATGCCGTCTTGTGTCCATTTATATACTAGACGAACTAAGAAGACGCATTAGGTTTTCTTTGCCCAAAAGAACAACAACAAGTATAGAACCCATTCCCATATGGCGGGATTTATCATCAAATTCGTCTCATACATCGTCCCGCCTTTATACTAGTCGATCGCACTAAGTTGTCTTTGCCCAAATACGTGTACACGCATTATGTGTGTCTATAGTCTGAAAACGACCAATATTAACATATACTTTCGGGACTTACTGGACAGGTCTGCAAGATGTGCGCATGTCCAGTCAGCGGTAGAAATCGCGGGAGCAGTTCTAAATGGTTCTGTTCAGAAAATCTTCAGAAACTCGACACATCGCAGAAAAGACCGGGGGTCGAGCAGAAAATCGCAAGAGTTAAGAATTGTATTAGTTTACCAGTCCTCAATTTAATTGGCTTGATATCTTCATGGTGCTTAAAATTCGAAGATGACTCTTTTTTTATAAAAAATGCTTTAAAGAAAACCGCGGCTGAAAAACAATGCTTGCCTCTCGAGTGTTTGTTATGGATGTCTAAGTCTGTTTCTGTGTTTGTCTCCAGTAAATTGTACACTAGATGTCATTTATGCCCTAATTTTCCTGTCGATAAAACTCATTTCAATTTCCTGCGCGCCGCTTTCTTGGAGTGTTGCCTCTATTGTCAGAAAACAATAGCTATTTCGTTGAGGAACAATAGGGGCAACACGGTGATGTCATGATATCCCAGATGGTGGCGCGCAGAAAATTCAAATAAGTTTTATCGACAGGAATATCGGTGTATAAATTACATCTAGTGTACAATTAACTGGAGACAAACACAGAAACAGATTTAGGCATCCATAACATACACCTGAGAGTAAAAAAAAAAAATCAGTTGAGGTTTCCTTTAAAGTTCAATTCAACCAAAATGATTTACGCGAACGGCATTTCCCGAATGAAATCCACGCATGCGCAAGCGGCGTTTTGTAGACCAGTCTACCGTGTCACTGCACAGTTGGGTTCTTGGGTTTGTTAGTGGTGACCATATTAAAAACAAATGTCGTAGCTATATATCGAATAAATACGTTATTGGTTGAGTTTGCGTTTTCCGCCTCGTTCATTAGCGATTATTATGCGCTTTGCCAAATTTCGCTGCCATAACTCGATCGTTTCCCAGTGAAACACACGTTCCTGTTCACACCCATACTGCTACGTGAAGCATCTGTCATGTTGATTCAGCCGTATACGTACGGAGGTATAGATCTGATAGATAGGGAATTTCATACCCTTCACATGAAAATATGACGCAGTTTTCAATAGCAGTAGGTTGACCCTACCGGATAGGATAAACCCTAGCGCAACAGGCCCTAACAGCTGATGCCCTAATCACAGGAATTCCACTGATTTGACGATAGCAGACGTTAAGTGCCGACCAACTCCCACTTAAACTCATGTATGAATCAGAACTTTTCACGAATGCTAATATGCTTGGTTTTCTAGAGCTATTGCCTTCAGTACGAAAGCCGAGGAGGGACTTCAGACTTCAGACTTCAGACTTCAGACTTCAGACTTCAGACTTCAGACTTCAGACTTCAGACTTCAGACTTCAGACTTCAGACTTCAGACTTCAGACTTCAGACTTCAGACTTCAGACTATAAGCCAACTTAGAGTGTATATTTGGCTGGTGTCGCTATATTTAATACTTAAAACAATTTTTAAAAAACTGGACTAGTGAGCAGCACGTCTGTACGAAAGCCGAGGAGGGACTTCAGACTTCAGACTTCAGACTTCAGACTTCAGACTTCAGACTTCAGACTTCAGACTTCAGACTTCAGACTATAAGCCAACTTAGAGTGTATATTTGGCTGGTGTCGCTATATTTAATACTTAAAACAATTTAAAAAAAACTAGACTAGTGAGCAGCACGTCTGCGAACGTTTAGTTGTAAAACGTATTTATTTCCTACGCGTTTCGTCTGACTACTGCAGACTTCATCAGGGAGTTTTACAATACAACGTTGGTTGCCTGTATACCGTAGAATCCCGGTTATAAGCCCTGGGCTTATACAACTTCGTAAGGTTTTTGGGTGGTTTTGGTTTAACCGGGAGGGCTTATAAACGGGGGGGCTTATAAACGGGGGGGCTTATAACCGGGATTCTACGGTATATACCGAACGTAACCATTACATTTCGTAAAATTCCCGCACGTCCGGGAAACAGGCGAATTATATTACAAGGTGTAACATATAATCTGCGTGATAATCTTATTTTTGGGGACAACTTTTAGTTGTAAAACGTTGTATTATAAAACTCCCTGATGAAGTCTGCAGTAGTCAGACGAAACGCGTAGGAAATAAATACGTTTTACAACTAAAAGTTCGCAGACGTGCTGCTCACTAGTCCAGTTTTTTTAAAATTGTTTTAAGTATTAAATATAGCGACACCAGCCAAATATACACTCTAAGTTGGCTTATAGTCTGAAGTCTGAAGTCTGAAGTCTGAAGTCTGAAGTCTGAAGTCTGAAGTCTGAAGTCTGAAGTCTGAAGTCTGAAGTCTGAAGTCTGAAGTCTGAAGTCTGAAGTCTGAAGTCTGAAGTCTGAAGTCTGAAGTCTGAAGTCTGAAGTCTGAAGTCCCTCCTCGGCTTTCGTACGTCTGCGAACTTTTAGTTGTAAAACGTATTTATTTCCTACGCGTTTCGTCTGACTACTGCAGACTTCATCAGGGAGTTTTATAATACAACGTTTTACAACTAAAAGTTGTCCCCAAAAATAAGATTATCACGCAGATTATATGTTACACCTTGTAATATAATTCGCCTGTTTCCCGGACGTGCGGGAATTTTACGAAATGTAATGGTTACGTTCGGTATATACCGTAGAATCCCGGTTATAAGTCCCCCCGTTTATAAGCCCTCCCGGTTAAACCAAAACCACCCAAAAACCTTACGAAGTTGTATAAGCCCAGGGCTTATAACCGGGATTCTACGGTATACAGGCAACCAACGTTGTATTGTAAAACTCCCTGATGAAGTCTGCAGTAGTCAGACGAAACGCGTAGGAAATAAATACGTTTTACAACTCAACGTTCGCAGACGTGCTGCTCACTAGTCTAGTTTTTTTTAAATTGTTTTAAGTATTAAATATAGCGACACCAGCCAAATATACACTCTAAGTTGGCTTATAGTCTGAAGTCTGAAGTCTGAAGTCTGAAGTCTGAAGTCTGAAGTCTGAAGTCTGAAGTCTGAAGTCTGAAGTCTGAAGTCTGAAGTCTGAAGTCTGAAGTCTGAAGTCTGAAGTCTGAAGTCTGAAGTCTGAAGTCTGAAGTCTGAAGTCTGAAGTCCCTCCTCGGCTTTCGTACCCTCAGTCTTTATTCTGTCGCTATTCTGAAAATCCGAGTATAAATTAAATAAATGTATAGTGCATGTTTGTTTGTTAAGGTGACTGCAAAAGTATTAAAAGAAGGGAAAAGAAAACAATTCTGAAGCCCAACTACTTTCACCTTCATTAACAAGTTTGATAGTTAATGCATAATTTACGGTATTTGGCTAAGGCTTCCGTCAAAACCAATATATTTTTCGATTAACGATAAAAAAAATTATTTTCACTCTCGCAGGAGCCCCCTCCCGCCCCTATTTAAAAATTTCACTCGCGTACATGACGCGTGACGGAAAATTTCAGCATTACATGATCTTACTAGCATAGCAGCGGCAAGGCGGATGTTACGCAATACTTCCTGTAAATTACCCAGAACTCTACACGGGAAGGGGTCAATTTGACGTCAGGAGTTGGTTGTGCGCACGCGCTAATGAAGCCGATGACTTTAGTTTCTTTATAGCGTGCTCTCTGGAATTTTTTTTCAAAATGGAGGTAAGTTCTGACAAGAATTTCTCTTGCTTCCGATCATCGATTTGACCTATTCTTGGCATCTTCTCTTTCAGAGTTACCTAGACGAGGAGAATAGGAGTTTGTAAGTATGAGAGTTGGACTGGATTGCACATGAATACTACAGGAAGTGTGCGCGTTTCTGATGAATGTTCAGCCGAAAGCCATATTTTTACGCTCGCCTTGATTCGATCGTTTCCATTTGTAGGTACGTGGGTAACTTGGATCCAAAATGCACGCAAGAGCTTATCTTCTCTATATTTAATAAAATAGCCCCTGTTATCAGATGCAAGATGATCCATTCGGTATGTATACCTTTGGATTTGATTATTTTTTATTCGATGTCTAATACTAGTACATGTATGTGTAAAGCTTGTTTGTCATTTTGTGATCGTATACACACACTGATTCTCGGTCAAAATGGTTCCATGAATGAAAGTTAATATTCATAGATCAAGAAGAACTTTCCCCAATGCGATGGTTTATTCTTAGAAACAAAAATCCTTATTTTCAGTGTGTGATATGCGTTGTTTTGGTTGGGACTTGGGTACATCATGTTGATTTTTTTTAAATACCAAGATCATGTGTTTGGAGTTTTCAATTGTTGATCAAGCACTTTTTCATCTTCAGCAAACATGAAACAGTTTCCTAAAGATCTAAATAACAAAGGCTAGTCCGATGAATCCACCTTATCATAACAGGGTTCTGATTAAAAGTGTCTAGAGTTCAAGCGGAGAGTGACTGCCAGTTTATTTGTTCACTAAATTCCTTTATACTGACTGACAATACTAGTGTTTCCTCATCTCAGAAATCCCACGCTAGAATTCCTGTTTAGCACTAATCAGACCATTATATCCCCTAACACAACAAAGAAGAACTATTTCAACTCTCTAAGGCTTTCCTGGTGTGAAAACTCCCGGTTACACCTTACAACGTAGATCGTTTGCATTTATGCTCAAAGCCACCAGGTTGTCGGTCGGAAAAGTAAGTGAATATCAATTCTTCCTATTTTATATGTTATTCTAATGTACCCAGCCTTCTTCCTCCCTTATACAGTGTAGTCTACCCTTATTACTGCGCTATAGGAGATTTCGCACGAAACATGGATTTCTTGACCTTCATCCCTCAGCTCTCAAAACCGAAACCCATGAAACTGGCCTGTTCATTTACATGACTTCTGTAGCCCCCAAATCCACTTTGTGATAGCACAGTATTCTTTTCTTTGCCCCTAAGCATACCTACACTATTGCTTCCCACAAATGATGAACGAGGATAAATAATTTATAATTTATAACGTTGTACAGGTATAAGGCTATTCTACGGATGCAGCTTTGAACACACTTGCAGGGTACATGTGCCACTTTGTTCTTCTATAGAGTTCCTTTCTAATTTACTTTAATTTATTTTTCCACGAATGCATTCCTCTGTTTAAATTCATTTTGCAAGCGTGAATAGTCAGCCATCAAGGCGAATATTAGTATTAAGAGTTAATAACTTGTTTGTTACATACATGTATGTCCAGAATAAATGCCTGCCTTATTTCATGTAGCTTTCAGTACACACAAACTGTGCTCCAGACATTCCCTGTATAGATAATTAGGAGAGAAGAACATTATCCTCCAGATATTCTTATCCATTAAACTTTTGATTTATCCTAACTACATGTTGTTTTAGGCTTTATGCATGGTTTGATCAATAAATGAACTCCTTTTCACTTGTTTTGTGGGAATAGAAACAGTGTACACTTTAAATTATTGTCTAAAAGCATTCAGGTGTATTGTCAAATTTATTCCCACTCAAACATTTCCTCCATCAAACACCTTTTAAATTATAAAGATATTGGTTATGTTTTGCAGTGTAAATTTTAATCTGAAAAAATTGGGAAAGATTCCAACAAGATGTAGAAAAGTAAATATTATTATAATAATGTCTCAGTCTTTATTGTCAATGAAATTTACTAAATAAGCAAATATGTGTAAGAGTGATCTGCTGTTATATTGACAATTTAGATTGAACACCAAAATATATTTTTTTACTCTAGATTCTGGGTTTCTTCACTTATAAATGAGGAGGAAAATGGTTCAGTGAAATGTAAACATGTATTGAAAGTAAAAGACATTAAATAACTAATGAATCTTAAATACTGAAAGGGATTATGTCAAAGAATGGCTTTATACGCAGAAACGAAGTAGCGAAGTTTGTGCCCCCCAGTCAAAATTTCCATACAAACATCTGTAAAATTTCCCAAGTTTGCAGGCCTATAACTTTGCTCCTATTCAAGATATAACTCAAATTTGGGATTTTGATTAACTCCGAGGTGCTCTTTTCAGCAGTATCAACGGTTTTGCTGTAATACGTATATATCAAAAGTTTTAAAAAAACTGGAAGGGTCTATACGAAGCACATCAAGTAAGGCCACCCCAATAAAATGTTTCATTTACCATTGCCCTCTGGCTCATGATGGTGGGTCGGTTGGTAAAAAAATTAATGAGATCTGGAACCATGTAGTTGCTCAAGCATGTTACTACCATTTGCAAGCTACCGTTAAGCGTGAACCTTTTTCTGCGTTCGTTTATGTTTGAAACAGTAGACGTCTGGTGGCACAAACCTTGCAATTTAACCGCGATAATGACAACCTTTGACATGTCCCGCCTTCACGTTTCAGCGAGTGGGATTCAGGTTTGGAAACTATTTTCCTTCACGCTATGCACTAAATCATATAAATGTCGGTTCAAGATACAGTTTTGGACGCTCAGAATTATGAGAGATGCAAGACAACAACTGTCTCTTGGCATAATCTGAGTTGCACGACGGTAGAAGACATATCAAAGGTTTTCAACATCAAGGTTGAAACTAATTAGTTTGCCGATGAATTGTAAAGGTTTGGCACACCAGACATCTAGTTTCAAACATAAAAGAACACGGAAAAAGGTTCACGCTTAACAGTAGCTTGCAAATGGTAGTAATACATGTACCTGGGTGAGAGGCAAATGTTCAGGAAAGCAGTGTTTTGACGATTTTTTGCTAGTTATACAAGCTATGCAAACCAACCTTGGAAAGTATGTTGGTATCATGGTCCTTAAAAGTTCTGAACATTTGGTTACCATGGAAACCGATATTAAGGGTGCTCCTTAATTTCCGAAAATGGAGTGGTTAGAACAAATTTATTTTTGTAATATTTGTAATACAGTATCTAGGACAACATATTTTCCTGCTAGGAATGTTGTCCACCTATCAAATTAGCTGAGATAAAGGATATTGCTATGGTACCGGTTCCCACGGTCATATGATTCAAGGACAACCATTCTGGGCAGACAAAGTTATGGATTGGTTTGACCGTTACAAATATGTGCCCCATTTCGGGAAAAAGGAAATACAGTGCCACCTTAATGTGGGTTGCCATTGCAACCAAACATTTAAAATCATTTCTGGCATCAAGAGCCTACATCCTACTGAATTTGGTTGTTCTAGCCTTATAAATTACTGAGTAATGATAAGTCGTATTTAACACCTAATCAGCATATCTATGCCAGAACCCAGGCCTTAAACATACTTGAGTGTGGGTGAGTCGGGTGATGGTAAACAAAACATTTTATTGGGATGGCCTAAAGCTTTATCACTAAAATATGTTGGTACACAAGGACTTGCTTTTGATTAAAAAAATATGGGGGAGCATGTCTTCCCTGTTTTCAAAAAAGAGGGGAAATTTTCAGGGAATATCGGGGGAAATTCTAAAAAAAAAAAAAGGTGTAAAATCATGCCAAAGAGCGAGCCCTGTACAGTCACTTATTAGCTTATTTTATACTTTTGAAAGGGTGTAGGAGTCTTTTGAGGATGCATAAAGAAGTATGCAGTGTCAAACATTTTGGAAATTACTGAGCTCTTGGTTAGATTTTCCAGTTACATATATAAATAACCTAACTTTACAAATTAATCAAGCAAGCAAATTTGACTATTCATAACTGGTATTGTAGCTAAAATAAATATTGCTCTTCACAATAAAGGTAAAGCTAAAATGTAAAATTATGCCAAAGAGCAAGCCCTGTACAGTCACTTATTAGCTTATTTTATACTTTGAAATGGTGTAGGAGTCTTTTGAGGATGCATAAAGAAGTATACAGTGTCAAACATTTTGGAAATTACTGAGCTCTTGGTTAGATTTTCCAGTTACATATATAAATAACCTAACTTCACAAATGAATCAAGCAAGCAAATTTGACTATTCATACACAATGTAACTGGTATTGTAGCTAAAATAAATATTGCTCTTCACAATAAAGGTAAAGCTAAAATGTAGATTGACACCTTAAAAATGTCCAGCCACTAAGCATTGATAGGCATCATTTAATGTATCGGCTACATGTATGACCAATCGGGTTATAAACAGTTAACACTGCAGATAGACATTTTTGTTTGTGTTCAGTGTATACATGTATATAGTACATGTATGTACAAGTGATTTTACTATCTTTTAAGAGCAAAATAATGAATGCATGTATGGTTTAACAGATTATCTACATTGTACATGTATTTTTTTCCCAAAAGATTCACTTAAGACTAATTTATTTTGCATTTAATAATTTTATATATATATATTCTAAGAATTCAGTGACTTTAAAAGCACAGAAATTTTTTTTTGCTTGAAAAGAATATTATTATTGTGTGTTAAATATATTTTCTGTTGCGTGCTGAAGGGCTATGTGTCGTGCTGCTATTTCAGAGAAAATTTATTTTTGCCATTATTATGTCAAGGTCAACAGCATGTGGTATGTTGACTTGTTATGTCTTTTCAGAAATATTTCAAACAGCTGTAGAATAAATGCTTTGTTCATGTCACAGTCTAGAGAACAGGTTTTGTCCTCCTTTGCAACATCTAAAATGTTGTAAAACTTCTTAGAAACTTTACCAATAAACTGTTTTATTATGGCACAACACACTACTTAATGCCAGACATTTGTTGTGACATTTTCTTATTTAGCATCATTTGAAAAACATAAAATGTTATCTGCGATGATCCATTTTAGGTGATAACCAAGACAGAATGAAAAGTAACCTGTATCTTGTTCTCACACAGTTCCTAATAAAATAGCTTGGACTAGACGTTTCTGTACAACATATTTTCAATATTGTATGCAATAATTTTTATGCAGGTAGATAAACATGGCAATAAAAAATAAAGACATGCTTATAAAAATAAATATAAAAATACAGGTCTATTAATTTACTAACCATTTTGTGACTAGCATTTGTATGCATGCTCCTTTTGAGGTTTTAAGAGTGATTCAGTCCTCATTATAACAACTGTATGTAAAATGTAGAAGCTTTAATTTTTCTTGTACAAGCATGTAAAATCCAATGATCCTGAATCACCAGGTCATGGAATCAACCTCTATTTTGTCAACCTATTTTCCAGAGGTACATGTAGTTGCTTACATGCATACATTTCCATCGTTGTTTATAATGAAAGCTACATTGAAATGGGCAGTTTGCACTTTTAGTTTGGCTATATTTCTTCTGGACAATTATTCATTTCATACAGTCTTAACTTAGCTTGAAGAGCATAATTATTTGTTACATTTCTGACTGCCCACTGGGTTGCCAGTGTTATCAACTGTGTGTATTTAGGAAAGTAATCTAACTTAATTAGTTCTTAGTGGGGCATTGTCAACCCCAAATGATCAACTTTCCCATGACTAAGGACAAATAACTACTTGGATTAGCAGAGTATAATGATATGCTTTGAGACACTTTTGATGAAGGATGGCAAAGATTCGAGTGGATGAAAAATACTACTTTTAAGAGAACTCAATTTAGAGCAACTTGAAATCGGTTCACTGTATACACCAGTTTCAAGTTTTTATAAACAAAATTGTAGTCCACTTTAAACTTTGCCATCCTCTATCGAAAACATTTGAAAAGCATATCAGGACATCATGAACATGGTATTTCTCTTCCATCTTAGGGTGTTATTTTTGTAATTAAATTTGTTTTAAAGAAACCTGAAGGTTCAATTCAGTTGACAGTGCCCCTTTAAACTGGCACCTTTATTTAATAATGTCTATTGGTTGTTGTAAAGCAATTAGTTTAATAATATAACCTGGTTATGTGGCTCTCATGACTGCCTTTATTGATTTTCACAGCCAGCAGCTAAGGATCCATACTGCTTTGTAGAATTTGAATCAAATGCCGATGCGGGAAAAGCAAAATTCCAAATGGATAAGAGGGTTGTTATGGGAAAGGTGAGTTCCTTTTAAAAGCCCTT
This sequence comes from Actinernus sp. WN-2022, assembly GCA_030867875.1. Taxonomy (NCBI): domain Eukaryota; kingdom Metazoa; phylum Cnidaria; class Anthozoa; order Actiniaria; family Actinernidae; genus Actinernus; species Actinernus sp. WN-2022. The sequence continues at coordinate 29,662,991 of JAOWCC010000577.1, forward strand.
TTTAAAATTGTTATGAAAATTCAATATCAGTAGGCCTTTTGCAGGAAACAGTCACATTCTGATATACATGTATCACTTCAGTAACAAATGAATTTAGCTTGGGGTCCCATGGGAAAAGCTTTACTGGATGGCAAACCATCTTCCAAAATGCAGTTTTACAAAGATCGACAATCGACTGGAGTTGAGACAGGTTTTGCTAATAACTACCAACCTCGTACAAGTGCCTTTAAATAAATGTAGTTGGATATTTTTTGCCACCTAATACAACCATGTGATTATATTCCTGCAAAAGGCCCATTAACGGCATTGTCAAATTGATACATGAAAAAGGATGATAGTACTGATTGTTATGGGAAAGGTGAGTCCCTTTTAAATGAAAGGGTAAGTGGAAAAAGTGATTTGAAAATGTTGAAAATGAACTTTGCTTAAAAGTCCTGATAAAGAAAACCTGTACCAGTTAATATCTCACATGGGCTTAAAACCACATTGTTTTATCCCAATCCTGTGTTTTACCTATGATAATGGTAATCACATACATTGTACATACAAAAGTGATAACTTTCTACATAAAAAACAGCTTCAAACATCTTATAATTGCCGTAAAAAAAATAGTGCCATGCAGCTGAATCCTCACTTATGCCCTTTTTCAAACTGCCCTTCAACTGTTAAATGATATATACCTCTGATTAACAGTGCTGCGTCCGTACCGTATGTTATGGACAGAGTTTCCCCCTTTTCTTATGGGCCAAGCGCAATGCACAGGGGCCATAAAAAGGGGAAAAACAAGGATTCATAACTTACAGTATGGCCCAAACAAATGAGGTTAGCAAGATGTTTATTATATGGCTTCTTCATTTCTTTGAGACCAGAAGTGGGCAGAAGGTCCGTACGGAAAGTTATGGACCGCAAATGTTTGCGCAAATGGACCAATCTAACCTCACAAAATTATTTCTGAGCAGGGGGGAGATGGGGTGGCAATAATGTTTGACCATATATTTGTAAAAGCTCTACATTAATTTTTTTCCATGCATTTGAAGAATGTTTTATGTACACTCAGTTGTGCATTTTTTTTCTTTTTACATGATCCAGCTATAATCCTTTAGAAATATAATGATCCATCCCTACCTGAATATGTAAAAAAACAACATAATTTATAGGCTTCTTTAAATGACCCTCTACCCCAGTATACCCAGCCCAAAGGAGGGGATTGGAAATCGATGGGTTGGTTGGCTGGATATTCATAAATGTACAAAAGGGTTGGGGGTACATTGGCATACAGTATTTCCTTAAAGTGCATGTAAACCACTTATCACCAATTCAAATCTAATGCAGAATCACTTATAGAAAACAAATTTGAGGGTCATTTTGTTGAATGTGAATGATAAAATTGTTAACATCTGTGATTTTTTATGTAAGAATGCTCCAGGGGAGAGAGCAACAGGCTTTGATCTTGCCACTTTTCCAGTCTCTATGAATACACCAGAATCATTCTATATTGGATTGACACATGTATGCGCATTAGGTCCTTGTGCTCAGCCGCCATATTGGCTTATGAAGTGATCAAAATGTGTGGCAAAGATTTGTCTTTCTCATTTCTGAGTTGTTCAGATTTACAATTTGACTTGGAGCTGAAATTGCCTTGGTCTTCCCTGTAGCCTTTGATGCGGTGTTGAATCCTTCACCGTCGTATATGCAATAGTCTCAGGATTGTGTGGTATTACTTCCTAACTCTCTACACTCTTGGGTTGCACATCATTCTCTTCAGTGGCCTTTCCAACCTCAGGCTCAATGAATCTCTTCATGTGCACTACATTCCGCATTTTGCTCCTTCCATCAGTGACTTCTATGAGAACAGCATTACCATCCTGACTCTGTATGCGGTCCAAGCTCATAATTTGGTGACAATAGTCCAGTAATGTATTCGAAAATTACCACTGAATGCAATAACTACTGACGCATTTATGCAGGGTTAGCCTCATTTTGAAGTTAAACATTCTTAAATACCAACGAGAAGGTGCAAAATGCAAAACTACAACAATACACAGGGTTGTGAATAGCCCACTTCTTGCTGGTATTTATGAATGTTTAACTTCAGAATGAGGCTAATCCTGCGTACATGCGTTGGTAGTTATTGCATTAAGTGGTAATTTTGGAATACAAAACTGGACTACCGTAAACATCCGTGTATGAGCCGCACCCGTAGAGAAGCCGCACCCCAAGTTTTGAAGCTTGAATTTAGGAAAAATACAAAAAGTAATTAGAAAATCTTTTGTCCGAGTTCATAAACGCTTTTACTTGATGCCAACTTCTTCCAAAAAAAAAGAATAATCTTTTGTTGGAGTTCATAAACGCTCATACTTGAAGCAAAACTTCATCAGATTGTCATAAATACATAATTGCAACTTTGATTCGATCGAATATGGTTCAACTTGCCATGTCATTTCTTGTGTATATTTTAACCTGCAGTCTTTAAATCACTCCAGAATTCTTCCACTTTTATTCTCCCATTAACTAACAACAATTCCAAGGAACCGATTTCCTTTGTGAAACTATACTTGCACGAGTAGGTCTGAGGTCCGCCATCTTGGATTTTTTTCGGTCAATTCGACCAACCTGAGTTGTAAACTTTATTCAGACAGTCTTTGACTAACTGAACTTTACGGCTCACTTTCGAACGGTACAGGAGGACAACTGTAGAGTTTACTTCAGTTCAGTCAGTATAATCAGGTTAAGAGTGGCTCCGCTAAGAATAGAAATCTGATGCTTTGAACCCGGTTTGAATCGAAGGCCGGAAGGGTAATAAACGAAAGGAATGCGTTACTATAAATCGCATGTCCCAACTTCGGAAGTGATCAATTTTGTAAACGTTATCCGTATATCCACAATAATATTCAGATCCGTCAGCCTTCCAGATATTTGTAAAAGTCATAATGTATAAAGTTTTCAAGTAAATTCGGACCATGCAGTTATCGAAATATTGTGAGCCATAAAATAAAGAAAACAACGGCTGCTCGCTTAGTTCCCAGACCGGCGGTGTGTGGCCCGCTTTAAAGCTTGACTCACTTGCTGAGCGCAAAGCATAACACCAAATAAACTTTTGCTTCAGTGTAGTTTCACATTTACGGCAGATCCTTGTCTTGTTACTAGTATTAAAAGGTTTCGGCAGAAATCATTGTAAATGTTTGTGTATTAAAATCTCAACTCTGAATTTCCATGTGCAATCAGTCAGGCGTGAATGTGTCAGTCTGATTTTTTACAGAACATCAACAGAGTTTTGAAGCAACATTTGTCATATTGAAAATGTGCAAAAACTTCTATACTCTTACCAGAAAACTTCTACTGGGAAAGTGCAATTCCTTTTGAATTAAAAGAGCTTTAATGCATTGGATCAGACCAGTCAGTTTGTGTAAATAAATGAATTGCGCCCTGCAGTATTTGTGTCAGAAATGAGACACTCGTCTGGCTGACAGTTCACGATTGACTGGGACTTTTATTATATAAGAATCTTGACTTTTCGATGCCTCTGGCATGCAGGGTATTTACCAAAACCATCTTACTGTACGTTTGTAAAACTGTTTGTCATGAATTCGAATTTGTCACATGTTAATCCTGGTGAAAGAAATGTTAAAATACAAAATTGTGCAATGAACACGTACGCTTGCGGATCACGATATTTCGATAACCTGGTCCGAATTTTCGTTTGACAATAAATGAAATATCGTTAATGTCGCTCGCAGGTTGGCAATATTTCGTCTTGGCATTCAAATTTTCGCATATCTCATCGATTCTTCGTCGAACAAAAAGTTGCCCGAAATTTTGACGGAATTACGCGACATTCGTAGGAACAAAGAGCGAAATTCGTCGAAATATGTTTGCATGACTTTTGCAGAATACTGTACATATCACCTTGTAGATAAAACCAGTTTACTGTGGTTACTGCTTCATGCACCAACTACAGTCTCCTCCACCTGCCTGGGCACTAAAGCTGCAGGCACTGCCTCACTTGTGATGCTACAAGCATACTCATCTGTCTTCTCAACATCTTCATCTTTGGTTTGACCCACTGAAAGATGGCTATTTTGCCTGGTATGTATCTCATGGTGTACCTGAACTGCTGAAGATAGAGTAACCAGCGCTCTATCCTGGCAGAGGGTGGTTTTTGCACTTGGCTCCCCAAGTACAATGACTTAGAGGATTGTGCAGACCTCGAAGTCTATTCCGTACAGGTAAAGCTAAAACTTCTGACATGCCCACCTGATGGCCAAGGCCTCTCTTTCGAACTGTTTGTACCTTGTCTCGACTTGCGTAAGCTTTCGGCTTGCGTAATAGATAGGCCTATCTTCTTGCTTCTGTTCAAGTATTGCACCTTGGCCAATAGGTGATATGCATCTGTCACGATTTGGGTTACCACACCTTGCTTGTGGTAGGCCATCACCAGTGCTTGGGAAGCTGAACCGTAATCTCTTGGAACGCTTCTTCCTCTTTGTTGCCCCACTTCCACTGCGTGCCTTTGCACGTTAAATTCCACAATGGTCCCGACATTGTGGCAAAATTGGGGATGAACTTCGTGCAGAACTGGACTGAACCAAGGAAGCTTCTCATCTCTGAATGGTTATGGGGTCTTGGAGCCTCAACGATTGACTTTGTCTGCTCGCTTAACACTTTCAGTCCTTCACAGAGTATGTCTCCCATGTAGGTCATAACAACCTCACACTTTTGGTAGTCGAGTGTCAATCCGTTTTCATCCAGCTTACACACAAGTCTTTCAAGGTTCTGGTCCTGTTCCTTGTCATCTGCACCAAAACCTTGCACGAGGTTGTGTGCACCTGGGCAATCTTTGATTATTTGCCACATTATCTACTGGAATTTCAGTCGCCATGTTTACACCAAACAGCAAGCATTTGTATCTGTACAGGCCATTTGGTCCAGCAAATGTTGTAATGTCCCTAGAGTCAGGGTGGAGCTCGACTTGGTGAAATGCCATGGTTAGATCTACATGTAGTTTGGAGAACACCTTAGCATTTGAGACCTTCTGTTATAAGGTTTCCTCAACTATAGGAACTGGATGGTTCTCCCTCACTATCATGTGATTTGCTTGCCTCACATCTAGGCAAATTCTGACATCGCCGTCTTGTTTCTGAATGACCACTAGGGGTTGACCCAGCTGGTATGCCCATTCACTTTTTCAATAACACCAAGCGTTTCAAGTTGCTCCAGCTTCTCTACGACCGTGTGCCTCCTGCAGAGGGGAATTTGGCACAGGGGTTGGGCTATGGGGTACACAGTCCTGTCAATATGGAGTTTTAACTGATAACCCTTAGTTTACCCAGGCCCTCAAACACCTTGGGGTACTTAATATTATTGCTTTAAGAGCTGCTTTCCTATTTACTTGCTCAACACCTCCTATTGAGCTGGTTGGCCTTACATTACAATATTATTGATTTGCACACCAACCCTCGGAGTATCTAACAACTCAGAAGTTTTGCAACCCAATAAAGTTGCTGCATTGCCAGGCATGATAAAAAACTGAGCACATTGTGACAATTTTGTTTGTGGCATGCGCACATTTAAACTACACTTTCCTTTTAGTTGAAGGGGCTCAACAGATGCATAAATGAACACTTTTTTATCACACTTTGATAGGCTAACCTTCCCTTCTATTATAGCCTTAAAATACTTCTTCTGACATTAGTTACAACTAGCCCCTGAATCTATCATAACATTTATGAGCTTCTCTTCCACATCCAGTTCTTTCAGTGCTAGTAGTGGTGAATGTGTAGAAATCCTCATTTGTCACTGAATCTTGATCACCAGCTTGGCCTTCATGAATGTTGTGTATGCCCTCGCATGAGCTTTGTGAATCTCTTTGCCCTCTTCCTCAGCTTTTCTCTCAATCACGACTTGAATTGTGGTCCTGTGCTTGCTTGGAGTGGCAGTAGACCGCAAAGTGCAAACACTTTTTTAAAATTACTGCCTCTGTCAGCAATTGTGACCACACACGGGAAAACGTACACTAACGATTATCCGTTAAACGGGCAAATTTAAACGGTTAGCAAACGCTTTTGCAGATCGTTTAAACGCTTTGCCAGATCGTTTAAACGGGCAAGCAAATATTTATAACGATCTTCCAAACCGTTTAAACGGTTTGGGTTGAAGAGCAAACGCTTTGCCAGATTGTTTAAACGGGCAAGCAAAAAATTCTAACGATCTTCCAAACCGTTTAAACGGTTTGGGTTGAAGAGCAAACGCTTTGCCAGATCGTTTAAACGGGCAAGGAAAAAATTCTAACAATCTGCCAATCGTTAAAACGGTTTGTCTAGAAGAGCTAAACAGGTAGCGAAAATCTGTAAACGACCAAGTAATGAGTAAGAAGTAAAGTAAAGTAAAGTAACGTTTTTATTCGAACTTATTCGTACTTCTCTCCTTGCTGCTTCACTATACGTCCTCACATTTCTTCTGATAAGCCTGAACTTTCGGCACAAAATAATACCAAACAACGGCTGCTCAACGCTTCAGCTCAGTGCCATTACCGGCGGAGACCCGCTTTAAAGTTTGCCGTGCAAAGCATAAGCCATAACACCAAATAAACTTTAGCATCTGTAGTTTCACATTTATGGTACATGCATGTGTTGTTCAAGGTTTCGGCTTTATAAATCATTGCAAATGTTTGCGGTACTAATAAAGGCAATAATATTTTTTTATTAAAATCTCAACTTCGGCGGCATCTGAATTTCTCCACGTGCAGTCAGTTAGGCGTGAACGTGTCTGTCTCATTTTTGTTCGCTGCAACTTTCTGAGAATGTGAACAGAGTTTTAAAGCCAAGTTTGAAATGAAAGACATGCAAAACGTCTACTCTTACCAGAAAACTTCTACTGGTAAAGACTTGGAATCCTTTTGAATTAAATGCGCTTTAATTCATTGAATAGTCTTCCCAAAACTTTGAAGGTCAACAACGAGGTAGTAATTTGCATATTGCGATCTACTCAACAATAATCGCTAAACGTGCAAATCACAGATGTCGGTCGAACTACAAAACCAGGGAAACCTGGCACAACGAAAGAAACTATTAATAAACACTACCATAAACGAAAGCAAATTGTTAAAAACATCTTAATGTCTTTGAAAATAAGTTAATCAAACATATTACTGAAAGGCTGTCAAAATAGTTTTGCTGTGCATACTTGTAAACAAACCACGAACTAGCGTGCATTCTACTCGCGTCTCGAAGTTATTGCATTGCACTAGACTTGAAACTTTTTGCATTGTTTAACTTTGTCCGTGTTCTTCAGGCGTTGCGGTTTAGGTGCAAAAAAACGGGTTATCAACTTCTTGTGGGTGCATTATTTTTGAGCTGTACTTACTGTAATTTCAGGACGAGCGCATTTGATAATTATCTTTCTAGTTTATCTTTTCTTGGGGTAATATACAAGTGCAACGAATTTTCGAATTCGTGTTTTCGAAAATTTGTTTCGAAACGTCTGGCTAATCGACATTTTGATGAACTTTCGCGAGAAATTTCGAACGTAATAAAGAACGAAATTCGCTTGCATTACTTTTGCGCGCAACCGTTGTAAACGACTAGACTAGAGTGTAGAACGATCTACGAAAAAAAAACTGTTTGGATTGCTGAGCTACCGCTTTGCCAGATCGTTTATAAATGGGCAAGCAAAAATTTCTAACGATCTGACAAACCGTTTAAACGGTTTGTCTTCCTGAGCAAACGCTTTGCCAGATCGTTTAAACGGGCAAGCAAAATGTTTTAACGATCTTCCAAACCGTTTAAACGGTTTGGGTTGAAGAGCAAACGCTTTGCCAGATCGTTAAAACGGGCAAGCAAAAATTTCTAACGATCTTCCAAACCGTTTAAACGGTTTGGGTTGAAGATCAAACGCTTTGCCAGATCGTTTAAACGGGCAAGCAAAAATTTCTAACGATCTGCCAAACCGTTTAAACGGTTTTCAAAATCGTTTAAACGTATAGCAAACGGTTTAGATTGTTTAATGGATAACCGTTAGTGTACGTTTACCCGTGTGTGGTCACAATTTATTAAACATTATTCCTTGCAAACAATTTATTTTAAGTTCTCAGCCTCTGCAAACAAGTTTTTTCAATTGTTCTCCCCCCCCCCCCCCCCCCCCCCCCTCCCCAAATCTCCAAACAAAACAATAGTGTGTCCCTAAGAGCTCTAGATAAAGTTTCAGAGTTGTATTATGGTGTTTGTGACTGCAGGTACAGCTACTGTGGTTCAGAGCTGGCCTTTATCTCCAGATGATCATATAATATTTTTGAAGCCACAGCTGTATCCAGCAAAAATAAATACACTTACTTCAATATAAATTGTTGGCTACTATGTAAAATAATGGCACAACTAAGAAACAAAGACTGACTACCTGTTTGGTGTTTCGCTGGCTATTCAAAAAGATAATAAATGTTTTATTTCCAAGAACATGAACTGAGTTTTGAGAAGACGAAAGGTGCTCAGCACCAACTTGGATTTTAATAAATAAATATGCCCCATTCCTGCATGGCCAAATCTCGAATCTGGTGCAATCTCCCCCCTGGAATGCTCACTTCCGGTAAAATCTCAGATTTGCTGTGACGTCACAAGTGGAACCTATGGCCATGAAATAGCATCTGGCAGGCATGACATTATAATTTACATAACAATGTAAAGTGTAATGCATTGAAGTGAGGTGCATATTAGGGACTTCCGGTTCTGTGTGTTCCAAATGGCATGGGTTTAAAAAAAAATGTTTTTCCTAATCTATTCCATGCTCATACAGACTTGTTTTGGATACGAATACATCGAGAGGCCCAATTTAGTGGTTTACATGCCCTTTATGGTGGAATTTAGGAGGGTTGGGGAATGTAATTTGTTACCTTGCTGATAGAAAAAACATTAGGGGTGGGGGTGGTGCAGAGTTTTTTGTAACTACCATATTTCCACACCTTTTTTGACCTTTCAGATTTTGAAATTAACTAAAAATAGCCTCAAAGTTGGGATGTGGCTTATACATGTACATAAATGTTTCAAAAAATTATTTTTTCCAATGACCACAAACAAAGCCATTTATAGAACAATTTAGATAGTATGTGCATTCTGATTGCCTGATAGCCATGTTTTCATTAGCCTGTGCAAACATGGAAATGATGTCACACCGTAGGACAAGCACCATAAGTACTTTTATCAAAATAAATTTTATAAAAGAAATGAAACAGATTTTCTGTGTTTGCACAGGCTCATGCAAACCTCGCTAAGTTTGGGAGAATTCTCAAGCAAGCTACAAACACTCGACCTTCGGTCTCGTGTTTGTTTTGCTCTCAAATTCTTCCAAACCTACCTTGGTTTGCATGAGCCTGTGCAAACAAGGAAGATTTGTTTATTTCTTCAGTGAACAATAGAAAGGCATATTATTCATAGAGTGTAAGTGAGATTTTCTACTGAAGCTCCTTTGCTTTACAAAGAAATCTAGCTGTCCATTTGCTTGTCATCTTCTCTGCTAATACATGTACCTCATATAATTCCTAGTATTGTTAAAGCCCATAACTGGTCTTGAAAGTCCTTTAATTTTCAAATAAAGTACATTTCTAGTCAAGTTCTCTTTCTACGGTCAAGTGTCTAATCAAGCATGAGCTATCAAAGAAAATATTTCCCCTAGGCCCTTGAAAATCCAAAATGGTGGACCTCTGACTTGTGTGTTTCACCAGAAAATATGTTGTAATAAAAGCAGAAGAATTCTGAAGTGATTGGGGCAGATTTTACCGTTTGCAACCTGAATTGTTATTGGTTACCCAAACAATAGCCTACCCCTAAAGCAATACAAACCATAACCCTAAAACAATGGGATTCTTTATCAGTGAAGTCCATAGGATACGACCTACAGAACAGTGATTGAGAAGTCTAACCGAAGTGATTAAAAGATAGCAGGATAAAATATACAAATTTGCAATAGCAGTTGGCATGATTTGGAATGACAGCAATCTCTTATGAAGAAGTTTTGCTTCAAGTACATGAAGCATTTATGAACTCTAACAAAAGATTCTTCTAACTGAGTTTGGGGTGTGGCTTATAATAATTTATGTGAAATTTTTACCCTTAGACATGTATTTTTTGCAAAGTCTGTTCCATTTGTCAGGCCAAAGTTAGGGATGCAGCTTATATTCAAGGTGTGGCTTATACGTGAGGAAATATAATGAGAAAATATGACATGTTTGATAATTTTGTTGTTCAGTAGAGCATAATTCAAGCTTATTGTGCCTGGCCAAAATTATATACAATAATTATGTCCAAATTATCCTTAACAATGTTTCAGCATTGCTATCTCTATTCTTAAAGTTCTTATATATTTGTCAATTTTTTTTTTTGTATTGGCTAATTTCAAACCTATAACAAATTCCAAGGATCAAATTAAAAAGTACATTGAATGTTTAGAAAAGACTGCAGAATCAAATCAAATCCAGCCATTTGATTGTCTGATAAACATTACATTGGTTAGCCATTTGTTTCCACAGAGACTGTATTTTCCATGTGAACTCATGCTAATTGTAACAAATTATCAGTATATAATATCCGTGGAGAATTTTGTCAATATGTACATGAGTACTGTGCTGTAATCCACCTTTGCAGTACACTCTATAATAATAATGGCTGAATTAAACACAATTATATTCTAACTAATATTTTCCATTGCACCAGAGAAATGTTGAATGATGATCATTGACATCAATTCTTTGCCTCTCTTTTACAAAATAGAAAATGTATACCATAATTGGTTTTGATTACCAACCGGCTTGTACTGAATGAATTGATGAAGGATATGTTTACAGGAACCAACCAAGTTGACTCTTATGTGTATACGTGTCAAAAACTGAGCAAATTCTATGTGCAGATCAATTATTCTTTGTTCCATTGTCTGAACCATATTTCAGGGCCATCAACAGCTGGTGATTGAGATAAATATAATTATACATGTACATGTATGTATATTCAGTCACCCATAGAAATGTGTTGTTTTAATAACTTTAATATTTTGATTAGGTGTATTTGTTTTTATTCCAATGTGACCAGTATAATTTTTATGCTGCCGCCCTGTCGGCTATCAGACACATGTTTTCGAAACTTTTTATTTGTATCAATTTTCCACTATAGGTTTGTGGTCAAAAGAATGTGATACTTAATCTACAAAGTGGAATATATTTTTCTTTTTTTAGCTATTTTAATGTAGGTTTTATTCATGATTTCTATTTCTTTTTTGGTGTTTAAAATGACACTAAGGGGCTTGGGACTAAGTCGATAGGAAACTGACAAAGTACCAGAATATTCATGTAAATTGCTTTCCTTTAATTAAGCTCTAGTTAATCAATTAGTTTCTTAAATAGCTTATAATTCCTTGTATAATAAAAAGCAAATAAATTCCTGTTGTGTGAATACCAGTAAGCTTGATTTTGTTCTGAAAACAAGAAAATTGATTTATTTTTTAGAACTAAATTCAAGGGTAAAGTGATGGTCCATCTATTTATGACTGAAAACTAAATCTTGATAGCTACAGTCTGAATGGCAATTTTGTTATGAGTCCTTCGTCGCTCTTGCATGCAATGGATTTTACTGCTCAGCTATCATGTATACAGAACTATTCACATGCTTCATTTGGTCAGCAGGACACCACAGTTGCATAACTGATGTTCTAATTATCATAGGTGTGAAATTAAGCTGGGAATAAACTCTTCTTCAGACTAGGTACTCCCCAAGACTTTTTGGAATGGCTTTTGTATCAAAGTCCACATATTGTATCCACAAGTCTGAAGAATATGATTAATCATAATTGACAGGTTTTCAGTGGTTTGTTTGTCCCTGTGGACCAGTAACATTTTGTCCTGCCCCAGGGTTTGTGTGTTTGGTCATTAATCTTGCATAGCTTGGAACAATGACATCCATGATCAAGAAAGCTTAATCAGGGAACTGAACCGTAACGTCCTTGACCTAAGATAGCCAAAGTACTTGTCAAGGCTGCTATAAATTGGAAGTCTGAAATCTTGAGTAACTGGGGGTATTTTTTAATGTTTGTGCAGTTCTATCAGGAGTTTCATGAAGTAGAAGGGTTAGGGTAATTTAGCCAGTATTCCACCTGCTGAGATGCTGGAAACATTCACACACCTGGCTCTCTTGTTGAACTGGAAGGGTCAATAAGTGAATAATACATGACCTACAATCTTCTTGCTTTCATTCTACCCAGAATATAAGAGTAAACTGGGCTACCAATAACCAAGGCATGAAGCGAGGAGATACATGCAGTAAGTATAACCAGTTATCATCTTCACCTCAGTAGAAATACTAAGCTAAGAGCATTTTCTAGTATATATGTAACATTGTAGTGCTTGGTGAGGGTACTTGATTGCTTGTCCTTCTATACCAGACAATTCAGGTTCATTTGGAAAGCAGTCTCCTATTAGTTCTCTCTCTCTCTGATTGTACTTAGCAGTGGTTGCATACAGTTGCATACAATTGTGTAAATGAAGCACCTGCACTGACTGCTTTTTGTTAGTTGAACTACTACCTCCAGCATTCACCCATGACAAGAACAGTAGCATCAGAAAATTTGCCTGTCAAATCTACTGGTTCCCAGAGTCAAATAACAATTCAACCCAGTGCAGACTTCTAATGAATATTGAATATACATTTGTATATAATCTGGCATAGGAAAATCCCTGTCAAGAGATGCTATTAAATTTACTAACTTTTACAAAATCCTATAACACTCTACTTGTCAAGAACTCCATTTAGATATGTTTTAAAATCAGAGCTTCTTTTGTTTTGCTTTGTCAAATAACAGAACACACAATTGCTTACACAGACTGGATAATAATTCTTGGTTTGATAAGGCTTTCATTTCAAGTCTTGATTCTCGAGTCAAGCTCATCTGTCAGCAAAGCTTTGATGTTTAGGTTAAATTTGAGTCACAAACTCTTATAAATATTTTCATTTCTGTATCCCAGTTTAGTATGCCCTAATTTTTGTTTTCAAGAAAATCAACACAAGTTAATTTTCCTGAGGAGTACATAGCAAAGTCAAGTCTCTGCTTTGCCCATCAAAAGTAATCTTCAAATAGTAATCTTTTTCTGTGTAGTTTCTGTTAATATTTCTAATTTTCTTTATTCTAGCTTGATTTGTTTCCCTTTTAAATACACAAATCAAGCTATTAGATGAGTGATGACCAAAGACATATACAAATACTCAGTTTCTTCTTAGCCACATTAAAACAAATTAAATTTACATTTTTTTTTTCGGAAAGTCATTTTAAAATTTCAAGCAAAAGGTTTTTATTGATCATTTCTTAAATGTATACCCAGTGTTAAGTTTGAAATATATTTTGTTTGAAATGCAAATCAAATGAAATCAGCTGTAGGTTACCCTAGTTAACTTTTTAAAACCAATCTTGTATGGTTGTCTTGAGTGATAAACCAATTATTCTTATTTGTCTTCTCAAACTCTCAAGCATGGTTGGCAGAATTTGAATCTAAATAATCACCAGATTTTATTTAATGTTCCTGAATTAAATAGAAACCATTCAGAGTAAACAGGTTATTGAAACTTTTGGATAAATAGCATTACTATTGAGATGAAGTGTGTTCTATACCATGATCCACTCAAAGCTGGCTAATTAGAATTTACTCAAACAGTCCTTGAAGCTACACTTTTGGAGTGAAACTGGACATTATGGCTAGCCACTGTCTGTTTTATGTCAAATACTGATTACATAACCTTGCAAGAATTAATTCAGATGAGAGACAACATAATTTGGGTCTGTGTATAAAGATATGTTTTGCACTATTTGTCTTGCCAAAGACAACAAGTAATTTATGGCTGTTACCACATTTCCCCTGCATACCAACACACAATACAACAAAAAATATCTCCACCCTTAGTGCACAACTAATATCTTAAATACTTCAGTGAAAATTCAAGGGTGGAACATCTTGTCATAGAGCATAGCTGCAATTATAGTAGTCATGTATGTACACAGAAAATAGAATGAACACACCTTTGACCACTGCTTTACATTTGATATGATTGCAAGAAAACTATTAATTTTAAAGACTATTTCTTTCACTTTGTTGATTCACATTTGGTGCAACATTTGGATTTGCACACTTTGGCATATGAAGGTATTGGCCAATGAATTAAGTTGGTCCAATACTTTTAAGCTTCAGGGCTATTGTTAGCTGTTTAGCAGTTTCAACCTAATGAATTCAAACAATTTTTCAGTACTCTTCAGGTTGCACTGATTTAATTGCTATTCAGATCAGTTTTAAGATATCTAAACCATTATCTTCATTGTGGACAGTGCTTTCATAAATTAAGGTTCTATTTAAATGTGGCCAATTCAAATTGTGTCCTCCAGCAAGGAGTACTTACAGAAGTAGAAAAGTTTCACAATAGAATTTGAACCAGTATTGGATTGCAGGGGAACATAGAATACATGTATAATGGTTAATGTTCAATTTTGTATTCAACACAATTTTCTTAATTAGATCGCCTAAATGGGACACAAACAATGTTGTGCTCCTTTGGCATTAATGCTTGTAAATCTTTGTTGAAATAGAAATAATTTTATAGAACTTTGTCTTGTCATACATGTACATGTTAGTGAAGTAATCAGTGCTTTATCTTTTTTCTGATGTAAATCCCTTATATTAATTCTATTGGATGTAATTACTGTTTTCCATGCATGCTTCAGAAAAGGATTTTTTTAAGCATCAATTGTGAAAATTGAAAATCATGGAACTGACCACATCACATTCTTACATTTTTTTGTAATTTTCATTTACATTTGTAAGGAAGATTTTGGAGCTTGGCCACAATAATTGTTAGTCACTTAATAATAATGCTGTTCCTGCAATTATTGTAAATAAAAAAGAAATTTAATTTTTATCAGTAGTTAATTTGAATTTTCATGTATCATATAATATCTTATACAAATGGTTGCTTATACATGTACATGCACCTGAAGCACACGGGTATACTTTGTATGTTTATCTATTGTTACCAAATGACATTAATTATTCATCGTGACTCTATGTCTAGGTGGTGTGCCTCCAGAGATAGTGGATGTCAAAGGAGTATTTATTTTAGTTAAACTATAATGCTAAAAAATCCTGTTTCAATAATAATATTTTAGCAATAATTTATTGTAAATGAAATTGAAGTTCTTTGCACTCAATTTAGAACATGGTAGTTTTTTTTGACAGAAATCAGTTGGTGCCAGAGTTCTTGTGTCTACTCATACTTGTACAGCCAGCTACATTGTACCACATTTGAGGGTTCTGTAGTAGGTGAATGGCAGCTTTTAATGCCTAACCCTAGGGTTTCAGCTAGCTGTTGGACAGCAGACTGTGGCTAATTATTTCACAAAAATGTCTGATATATTTTCAACATGACAGAATGCAGGTTGGATGTAAAAAAAATTACTTCACTATTTATACTATTGTGTTCTTGTTTTATACTAGCTTTAAAAAATATGAGATATGGTTGCAGTATCTACTAACAATGTTTCCTCAAGGTGCTATATACATTTATATTACAATGGAAAAGCATCCTGTAGGTATCTGGTAACCTAATAAAGTTTGCAGTGCAAAAAATTATGTGCCTCAACCATCCATTTCCAGAGACCATTCCATCTATCCTTATTCTGGAATATGGTCAATCGAAATAATTTATGGTGAAACTTTTCTGAACGTTACATGAAGGCATATACATGTAGTAGAGTAGTACTTTGTAGTTTCTTATAGAGTATTGTCATGGTAATAATAGAGTATTCAGTTTCATGCAGCTACTTGTAGCACATCAGTAATGATATACTGTAAACTGTATCAATAATATCACATCCGTATTCACATACATTCCTGGTAGCCATCTTTATTCTTTCTTTAGAAAAATATTCCACCAAAAATGCACCATACAGTGTGAGAATATGCATATCAATGTATCTACCTTCCTACCCTTGTAGCTAACTTATGAATAAGAAGTATTATTATATACTTTTGGTATGACTTGAACTGGTATCATTTTCTCCACAGATCATCACCACATATTTGTGGGAGATCTTGCAGATGAAGTAGATAATGCTTTACTTCGAAAGACATTTGAAGTTTTTGGAGAGATCTCGTAAGTATTTCAAAACATCTCAGATCTATAATCATGACTTTGCTTGTTTTGTGCCTCTGGAAACTTTTAAACTGTATTTTACAGTATCATGTTTGATTTTAATATTACATTGTCACATTAAATTTATTGTTCCCTTTGATACTTTTGGAAGGAACTCCTTGAAAACCATAGTGTAACTTATTATCATTAGTTAATTCTTCTGTTTTATTTTTACCATTTGATGGTGAGCCGGGGTAGCACAGTAGTTAAGTGCTTTGCTTCATCTCTGTGGCCCAGGTTTGATTGCTGGATGTGGCACCATATGTGAGTTGAGTTTGTTGGTATCTAGCCCTTGCTCTGAAGATCTTTCTCTGGGTTTCCTCCCTCTGCAAAAACCAATATGCTAACTTTCAATTCGATCTGTGGATTAGCCTGCAGGTCCTCTGTGGTTGTTTCAGGTTCCATTAGCAGGGGTTTCAATAGAAGGCGGCTACCGGCGATAAACCGCCGCTTACTTTGCTTCTTACCGCCGGCTACTTCACAAGATCATTGTTTTTTTTTGTTAAGTGTTGAGTAAAGTTTACTAAGTAAACCACCGCCTCTAACATCAGGACCGCCAGTTGCCTAAAAAGTTATTGAAACCCCTGCATTAGAAATTCAGAGTTTCTATTTGAAAGGATAATTTGAAAGTGAGCAAGTGTCAAAATGTACTTTGGAATTTCCCTTTTTTATAGGACATGTTACAATGGAGATACAATGTATAGTCCTAAAACTGCATATATACATGTCGATATAGATCTACTAATATTTTGATATCGACAGTGTGAGTTAAGAGAAGCCATTTCCAACTGACTAGTTTTTATCATCTTTCCATAACTTTTATTGTAGGCAATGAAATACCAAGCGCATTTTAATTTAATATTTAATTTGCATAACTATTTTAATGTGCAACTAAAAAAATTGGGGCTTAGCAAATCACATCATTTTTATTGTGTAGCATGAGACCTGTAGTGAAGAGGATTGTGTGAAAAGAGATTAAGAAAAGTCAAGTAGTTGCATCCCTGGCTAGTGTGTCAATACTCTATCACATGTTTACCAATTGAAACTATTTAATATTGATGCTAATTACAGCATGGATTAATTATACTGTGACACTTGCTACATTATTAATTAGAAATGCTGAATCAATAGAATATACTTACTGTATGCTTCAGTTTTGTTAACATGAATATATAAGTTTGATTCAGAAATTGCCAATGTGCATTGCATGTGTTTATTAACCAGGTAATTTGGAACAGAATCACTCCTCCGTCGCCTCAAAACAGAGAAATTGTTAAAAGAATGTTCACTGCATGACCTGCTGAGCTGCCTCATTTCAGAATGCTAATTTTAACCATTTATTTTTCTTTCGCTTTGCCTCACAGAGCATAGAAATTATTTAAATATTTAAAAGCAATGTAATTTCCTTGGATTCTGTTGTATAGCAACAGTACAATGTATGCCTGTGGGTGATTATACCAATGGTTGGTACAGCAAAAAATATGTGAATATAAAAAGACTACAAATGCATAATTTATGTGATCACGAATCATATACACTACTGACTGAAAGTAATGAAAGCGAATTTCGCTCTTTGTTATATTTGAAATTTCGTACGAATGTTCGGAGATATTTCGATATGCAAGAAACGAATTCACCTCGAAATTTCGCACATCATTTCGAAGTTTCGAAGTAAAATTCGAATGGTTCGAAAATTTGTATTGAAATTTCGAATAGCTCTGCTCGAAATTTCTCAGTGGGAATGTACAATTCGTTGCGATATGGTAAACGTGTACACAAAGCAAAATCTAACGCAAAATCAAGAGTGCCGTGGACTCAAACCATTTTTCGCACCAGGTGGAAACTGTTCAGATACGCAAATGAAGTAAAATAAAAAACTTTCAAAACGTTTCATTCTGTAGCCATCTCGATTTCTAAAAGAAAATTTAATCTGTAGAGAATATTTGGTGCGATCTCAAAGCAAAACAAACACTGCGGAGCTGAGTCATTGATTATTCAAATCAGTTCGCGGAAAATGTCACACTTGTGTCGCGGAATTCAAGACTCTGACCTCGTTACCTTTGAAAACAGATCCACATTAAATAAAAAGAACTCCAGAACGTTATGTTTAGTAGACGTTATAATTTGCAAGCAAAGTTGAGAAGCTTTGTGGTGATTGAAACTACAATGCAATAAAATCACACTTCCCGCGAAGTTCGCGGCACTCTTGTTGTGTGAAAAACCAGACAGTCTGTCTCCACGGCTCAAAGCACATGTCAACAGAGAATCTTTGTATCTCCAAAAAGCTGGCTTCTTCAATTGAAAACATACACAATTACTTCAACAAATATTCTGAATGATTGACAGAGTTGAAACTACAGAAGCTAAAGTTTATCAGATGCTCTGAAAAAACACCAAACCAGCGCTGGGACGAACTGTTTCGTAATGCAATCCTGTATTTCGGTTACCGTTAGAACGTTTTTAGTCCTTCGTGAAAGCTCCAGAAGCTTTGATTGAGTAACGGATTGAGTGCATCGTTCGAACGGATTACTTGAAAAGTTTGATTGCTCGTTACCAAGATGTATTATTCACTTACATGTAACTCACGGAAAGTTTGGTTATCAGATGTACATTTAATGCTGCCTTTATCGTTAATGAGCAAATGAGGATTGGGAATTAAGTTTCACATCTTGCTGTACAATCTATTCGAAAATTCGATCCATCGTAATTTCGAATCGAAATTTCGAGAAATAATGTTCGAAAGAGTGGAACGAAATTTCGAAGTTAAAGACAAAAGGCTTTGAAGTATTTCTTCGAAATTCGCTTTCATAACTTTCTGTCAGTAGTGTACATGTACCACTGAATGCAGAGCTGTCATTTTAACTTTTTTGTAAAATGAAATTTTATGGTTCCATTAAATGATCTGCATTGAAATTTGCACATCATGCTATTTGTACAATGTACTCCCATTAAAATAATCCTTTGAGGCTCTTTACAGTACCATTTATCCTGACGTATAAGCTGCACCTCGCATATAAGCAGCACCCATAACTTTGGCATGACAAACAGGACCAGCTTCGCAAAAAGTGTAAGGGAAAAACTCCCAATTATTATAAGCTGCACCCCAATCTTAGGAAGAATAATCTTTTGTTCGAGCTCATAAAATATTTGTATTTGAAGCAAAACTTCTTCAGAAGAGATTGTTGTCATTCCAAGTCATGCCACTTGCCATCGCAACTACAAATACATTGTATGGTTACAATAATTTTCCTTATCATTTCTTGTGTATATTGTAACCTGCTGTCTTTAAATCACTTCAGAATTTTTCTGCTTTCATTTCTCCATTAACTAACAACATAGTTGAGGAACCTCATTCCTTTAAACACAAGAGAAAGTAATATAACCATTTGAGGCTCTTTAAAGTAGCAGGATTTGCAGTTCTGAATTTATGACTGATACAACCTTTAGCATTAATAATTATATTTATTTACTTTTAGTTTGTTTTGCTGTCTGTCCCTTGCTTATGGTATAAGGTTAAATGTTTAACTCTTGTTAAACTATCTAAGCGTTATTATTCTCAGATTAGGGATTAGGTTTTTATGTTGTGTACGGTTTGATTAGGTCATTGTTAAGGTAAGTAAATCCAGCTGGAGGTGAAATTGTGCCTAGCAAAGATAAACCATTGAAGCAAAAAATGTGTTAAACCACAACATAATAATACTTCTTATTGAATGAATACGAGGACCATACCTTAAGTTATGGGTTGAGTTTTCTCCATGCTTTATGGCCCAAGCGTGAAGCACACATGCCATGAATAAAGGAAAAAACATGACTGTATCCATAACTTATGGTACGGACCAAGCAAACGAGTTAATAAGATATTTATTGTAAGGCTCGAATATAAATCAGCATTGGTTCGATTTAGCAGTCCATATGGCAAGTTGTGGACCACAGTATGACCAGTCCATAGTACCAAAAATGATAGCGGCTGTGCATTTGACCACACTTCCTTGCAAACCTAAAACGGTCAAAATAACACATAGAAATTCTCTATTATCTTCAATGACTGTTTATTGGCAATACTATTTGTACTGGCTTGTTTTTAAGATTTAAACCCTCTCTACCACGATTTTGTAATGGATTTAATGTTTTTCACACACACAGGAGTGTGTCAAAGTACCAGCCTCCATCTTTTTCAGTACGGCGGATTGTAGCTTACGAAGTTATTACAAGTAAATACTGTTGACTGTTGTGTAATACTTCGTTCATTGTTTGCTTGCAATACAGATCAGTGTGTGTCAAACTGTACACCTCTACAGGCGATGTATGCCACCTTTGCTTGTTTTACTTCCTTCTTATTTTTGAAAATTATGTATTCATTATTTAAGACACTGTAGCTAAAATCTGGTGGATATGTTTTAGTACATATTGGCATGCATTTCTTCTTTACCCAAATTGCACCCTTCCAAAAACTTAAATTTGCACATCCTAGCATAACTATAATTATTGTAGTGCCTTATTAGTCCATAATAACTAATCAAGTAGACAAGTAAAAAGTGGACACTGTTAAGAATATTGTTTAGAAGTATGAAATAAGGATTTACAATGTCTCTGATAACACAGGACATTTATTATCCACTGGATTTTATTGGTTTTGTCTTTATTTCACTACTTAAAGGGGCACTGTGAACCCCAAAATAATCAACTTACTCATGACAAAAACCAGAAATAACTACTCAGATTAGCAGAGTATGCTTTCTAAATTTGTAGCAATTTTGATGAAGGATAGCAAAGATCCGAGTGGATAAAAAGAATACTGTTTTTAAGAGAAATTTAGCAACTTGAAATTGGTTCACTGTGTAAACCGAAATAGAGTTTATAAAATAAGCTGTTGTAATCTACTTCAATCTTTGCCATCCTCTTTCGAAAAAAGTTTGATACGTGTATCGGGACATTCACCTGGTATCAATCTTCTACCTCGGCGTGTTATTTTTGTAGTTTTGTTGGTGGAAAGAAACTTGAATGTTTAGTTCCATAATTGACAGTGCCCCTTACTGTATATTGATGTTTTAAGTAGCAGACTACATGTACATGCAGGATGTTGTGTGGTTTTTTAAGTTAATTGAAATGTATAATAGTTCTGATGTGAATATCATCGTCTGCCTATGCTCCTTTGTGTTGTTAACTTGGTACTTTTGTTTACTAGTGAGGTTCGTGTTGTCAAAGATCCTACAAAACAAAACAAGTCGAAAGGATTTGGGTTTGTCTCCTTTGTAAGAAGAGATGTAAGTTTAGCTTGTAGTTTATTCTTCTCAGTGAACTTTTAAAAGTCATCTCATTTAGCTTATAATTCTTATCAAAAACAATGAGAACCTAAAGTTGGAGTGGAGTAGCATTCTCCACTGACATTTTACATTAGTCAATGCCTGCCAAAACTTTCCATTCAACCAAAATCTACCTTGAGGTAAAATGAGCCTGGTATGGGGTAGAAGAAATAAGAAATAAGATATACATAGTCTTACTTGGTTACTCAGTTATCAATTACCCTATAAATATTTCAGCCAATCAGAGCTCAGCATTGGCAAGATGAAGCCAATCAAAATGCAGGAAATTTCGCACTACTTCTTCTTCATCCAATCAGAATCTACAATATAGATATTTGAATATATAATTAGTCTCAAGATGTGGCTGCTGCTCACAACCGTTAGCTTCAAAGAACATTTCAAATAAAGTTTTTCATAATGAATTAAAATCTGCCCTTTCTTTTCAAGATCATAATAATAGAGGCTTTGTTACCATTTCTTATTTATACATGTAGGATAATAGGGTATTTCATGATTTTCTTATGGAATATGGGTTAACATTTTACAAAGCTGAAATTATGTACAATCAGTCATGTACAACTTTCCTAGAAAAGGTCTTGTATACCAAATAATATAGATTTCTCAAAATAATAATAGTCTGTATTTTATATAAAACCATGAAATAACTAGTAATTATTGCTAAAAATGTATTTACAGATTAATTATTATTTTAGGTTTTCTTATGAGAACTGAAACCATATCTTTTCCTTGTATTATTTTTGTCTCAGAGCTGCACTTAATAACATGTACCATATTAACATCAATTCTTCCATATTTCAGGATGCAGCGAAGGCCATAGAAGAAATGGATTGTAAGCATATGTACCAGTAATTTAAAAAAAAAGTACTTTAAAGTTATGATGTGTATTGTGGTACTAGAGCGGATTTCGTAGGAGTACCATAACCATACTGTGACTTACTGTACCTTAAATCTGTAACTTGATTGGATCAGAAAGACAAAAACAAACCATGTGATGAATGCCATGGCATGCCGTAGAGTAACTGTGCCATAAGTCATTGCCTGAAAGTGTGTATTGGGTCAAAACTAATATCACTTTTGTATCAAGTGAATAGTTGAATAGTGTAAAATATTTCTCAATTTGAGTATTGCATCTATGAGTTATATAGGTTTGTATTTCCAATATGCTAAAGATGTGATGTAAATTCAGGAATTTACTTTAATTTCTTTTGGTAAAATCACTGATAACCTTTAAATGTAACACCGGCTTGAATACAGTATATTATAAAATATAAACCTCTAATTCATGGATGCAACACTCAAATCGAGAAAATTATTCAACTATTCACTTGATGTAGAATCGATATCTGTGATAAAAATGTTTGACCTGACTCATACAAATTTCACCCTGCAGCACATGTTGATGTTCCTTGTGTATAAACTGGCAATAGGCAATGTTTATGTTGATGGTAACTTTAGCAGTCTAGGAAGACTGAACTTAAGGTCTATACATTTGTACTGTTGTCATGTATTCTACTACATGTAAGTAGTGAACTCACTTGGGTTTTTGATGTTTACAAGGGCACTGCATGAACTAAAATTATAATCAAGCTGACTATACATTGGATATTCCATCATTTATCTGGGGCAGTGTTGGGCAAAATTTACATCAAAAACATGAAAGTGGTTGAGAGGCTTCTGCATATAATGTATTACTAGTGCATTGTTTGATAAATACATAACATCATTGTATATAATTTGTAATAATATACATGCAACTACATTGTAGTTCTCGACTTTGATTGACCAAGAGCAGCTGTATTTATGCTAAACACCAGTGCCGAATCATGTAATACACCTCAGATGTGAACAAACTATATCCAACCAGAACTCATGGATTGGATTGACTAAGAGGTGGCAGTGTTTACAAACTTTTGCAACAATGTAGAACAATAACAGAGAGATTTCAACATTTACAACTGGGAGAAGTTGAAGAACTGAAGCAAAATCCTTTGAATAACATCACAACAAAGAGCACAAATATACGCAGATGAATATTATTAACAAGTTATCATAGTGCTTTCTCATGCAATTCTGGATTAATTTGAACTCATAAGATTTTTCAAAGAGCTCAAATTGCATTCCCCCTACGGGCTCATGCAATTTTGATACTCTTAGAAAATCTCACTCATTCAAATTAATCCCAAATTGCACTTGAATCCATGTGATTACCTATACTTATGATAAAATGACTGTTTATATAATTTCAGGCCAAACTCTTGGTGGGAAACAAGTAAGAACTAACTGGGCATCCAGGAAAAACCACCCAACACAATGTGAGTACCAATCATAATAATATACATAGTGGTTTTCGATTGAGAGCCAGTCTTGGGAGCAAGTGAAAATGCAATGAGCCGATCACTAACTGAAGTAATTTATGATTGGTTTTACTTGAGCCAATCACAAGGAAAGGTAAACACAATTATGGATAACTTTCACTAAAACGAAAATGATTGTGCAATGGACCAAAACAATGTTTGATTTTAGTTCAGAACTTGATTGGCTGATAATTACCGAATATTTTTTCACAGCCAATAGAAAAGCTAAGTAAACACAAAACCAAAACAATCACTTATTACTTTCAACACTCTATCAGACACTGCTTGAACAATGTTACATAATTTATCATTCTTAAACAAGAGGTTCCAGTATAAAATTATTGTAAAAGGCTTAGCTCCTATTTTCATGCATGACCAACTCCAAATTTGAAATTCATATTGCAGAGGGATGAAGAACGTAGGCAAGTAAATCAGCCTCTCCGGTTGAAATGCAATTTTTTGGGGCTTTAAAATCAAACAAGCTATCAAAAAGTGAACAGAGGGAAGATGGTTGTTTATTAATAACTTTTGGCAGTATTTTATGACTGTTTATGAACTCTGTCCCCCCTTACTATGAAGTGTAACATTTATGTGTTTGATTTGAATTTTATACAATAAGCAATGAGTAGAGAACACTCAAGTAGATCATCACTGAGATGTTCACTCAATAAAGGCTGACAACTGAAAGTGTCAATGGTCCTTTTATACCTTCCTGTTTAACAGTCAGCCAACAGTTGCCCATTAGTTGGCCGACAGACCAACTATCAGTGGACTGTTGGTAAAGTATTGGGCAATAGTTGGCCAACACATGTTGGATGGTTAATAAAGTACTCTCTCCGGTTCATGATAAAGTGAGGCAGTCCTTTGACAATCTTGGAAGATGAATAATCTTGAGGCTGACTTATTGAGTGTCCTTGTGGTTGGTAGTGCTTGTTGTATTTTAGGAGTTGACATTGGCGTGCTTCTAAAATCTGGCATTTTATGGGGTACATACACATGTAGACCCTTGGGGTTTACAAATATTTTTGTAATTATAATGAGTAGAGCTTGCATGTTGGAGAGAAATTTGCTATCACTGGCCTTTTTATTGGAGGACTGGATTTAGCAGTATTTTTACAGGGTTCCCACGGTCAGGGAAAATTTGAGGGAAAAAAATTAAGGTCAGGGAATTTAGGGTTGGGTCAAGGAAATCCCAAATTTAAGAGAAAAGTCTGTGAAAAGCCAGGGAATTTTTTGGGGCAATTTTGTTCAAAGTAGAGGTCAGTGAAAAATGCTTCTGGTCAGTGAAATGTCAGGATTTTTTCCCAGCAAATGCGTAAGAACCCTGTTTTAGACCACAACAGTATTTTTAGGGTACTGCACATTTTTATAGGAGAGGTTTTTTCAATGTGTATTTTCCAGCTTTTCTGACAAGCATCCTCAATCTTTTCACCCTGAAGTCCCTCCCCCCCACTCCCCCACCCTGAAGCCCCCCCCCCCCCCCCCCCAAAAAAAAAGTGTCCCATGGGACTGATTTACTATCGCACACACAACAGCTGGGACAAGCCTTTACATTTATCATGTGCAATACTCATGGTAAAGAAACTAACCAAGGCGTGCTTGTTCCTTTTGCAATTCAGCTAAACCCCTGAACTGGGAAGATGTGTTTCATCAATCATCTCAGCTGAATACTACAGTTTATGTTGGCAACCTTCCCCCAGATGTTAAAGGTGAATTTTTTTTTCCATGTTTTTTTGGTATAAATTTATTCACTTGTTCCATGCTTATATGCCACTTCATGTAAGTCCATATGAATTTTTTGTTAAGTAAGAACAATCTGTGTAAAAACTAGGCACAATTCTATTGTTCAGATGCAATTTGCTTGTTTCATACTGACAGCTCATCAACCCTTAATTAGTGATAAATTTCCAAAACCAAATCCATTGAAACTGTGTTCTAAACTACTTTCTTTTTGTGTGAAAACATTTCGTCCAATCAGAAGAGTCTAAAAACAACCAAGAAAGCTTGGGTTGGGCTATTAATTAAAATGTTCATTTTTCAGATTATGAACTCCGTCAGATGTTTTCTCAATATGGTTCAATTTTGGAGACAAAGCTGTTTGCTGATAAAGGATATGCATTTATTAAGTAAGTACAGCATGTTTGTGGAGTTGGAGCTACATTGTACATGTACATTGTGTTAGCTTCATAGATAATCTGACTGTGACAAAATATTAGAGCAGATTTCATGAGTGGGGCAAACTTCGGCATGTCTGTCACCTGCTGTAACCATGCTGTACTGATTGGATCAGCAGGACCAAAACAATGGGAAACCATTTCAACGTCATGGCATACAGTAATGTTCTGTAGTCAGTGCTGTAGTTTGTCCCACTCATAAGAAATCTGCTCTAGAGACCTGCTCTAGTTACAGTACCCTGGTTCTAGAGGTTATTTCCCCCTTGCAGACTCACCGAGCCGTGAGAGCCTGGATAACACCTTGTACAGCACATGGCACATTGGTTGTTGCTAATAGCATTGCATTTTGCATTACAAGCATTTGTGATTACTGAAGCAATATAGGCCTTAGGCAAGAAAGAGCGCGCTGATAAGCTACCTTATTGCTCACAAAATCTTGCCTTGACGAAGCAGTCTCGTTTTCGTGGACATCAATCATTAGCTCACTTTCTTTGCATTGGTCCATCTATGCAACCGTGTTTATTGTAAAAGTGTTTATTGACAAATTATTGTTGCCTTCTAGAAAACAATAAGCAACAGAAACTGATTGTGAAGCAAGATATTAGTAAAGATCTCGGACAAAGTCATGGAAATGTCATAGAACAGAACCGCTGATAGAAATAAATCTTGATACCTTTTTCAAGCCTTTGAAGAACTCATTTCGCACTACAGATGTTTTCAAGTTCCAACG
This sequence comes from Actinernus sp. WN-2022, assembly GCA_030867875.1. Taxonomy (NCBI): domain Eukaryota; kingdom Metazoa; phylum Cnidaria; class Anthozoa; order Actiniaria; family Actinernidae; genus Actinernus; species Actinernus sp. WN-2022. Next base: position 29,689,775 of record JAOWCC010000577.1, read on the forward strand.
TGTTTTACTTGATTGGTGTTCACTAGAACACTACCTTTTCGTTGAGACAAAATTCCAAAAGGACATGTGTGACTGAGAATCTATTTGTCATTGTAGGTTTAGTAGTCACAATGAAGCAACAAGTGCCATTATAGGAACACATAATCAAGTGAAGATGGGAGATATTAATAATCCTTACTTGCTCAGGGTAAGTTAAGTTTGAGGAAAACATTGAAATATTTAACAATTAGACTACAAGTTTCTACCGACTGAGAGTTGATGAGGAATCTAGCTCTGAGTCCTCTCAGCCATAGAAACAGAGAATGAGTATTCTAATTGCTTCAAACCAACTACCAATAGTTTTTCAAACTGAAACAAGATGTTGACATTTTGGCTGCCATTGTTTCGTTTTTGAAAATCTTAGTTTTCGCTATTTGCTATCTATCATGCAATAGATAGTGAGTAGCTTAGCCAATCCAGTAGAATGAAAAAACTTTTCCTGACCAAGCAGAGCGCATTCAACTTTTAAATGGCCAGCCCTCGCTCCAGGCTCTTTCATCATAATAGTTGGTCATTCAGTTGAATGCCGAGATATTGCATTAAAACCCTCACATTTATTTAATTATTTATTAGTTCTGCTACTCAGCCATGCATTGACCTGGTCAGTTTGTCCATTCGTTATTTGCATGCTGGGATCAAGATTCACAATAGAACACTAGTAGGTTTCTGCTAAATTCTCTAGCTTCCCTTCTTAACTACCAGTTATATTCTTGCAAAAGATATAAATTATAAAGGAGACATCTCAACTTCCTGTAATGCAATAGTTCAATTCCTAGTTCTTGACCACCATTTTGAAAGGTAACCAAGACTTGGTGACATCGAGGCTGGAGATGAGACAGCTTAGTTAGAGGCTAGTTAGCTGATAAATCCCAAAGTAGTGACCTTTCAATGGCCAAAAAGCAGGCCAAATTTAAGGAATGGCAAGTGAAAATATGCTTGGAAATGATTTCAAACATTCCATGGCCTGACAAGAGAAAAATAAATGTCAGGTCATATCTTGTTTCTATTCGAGCTGTGCTATCCATATTCATAGAAAGTGGGTTTGTATCAGTGCAGGGTCAACTCCATTCAAGAACTATTCTGAATTAAATGAATATTTAGTAAGGCAGTCAGGATCTATTGATTACTGTACGTATTTTTTCATATCATTCTCACTGGAGCTGAGGAGCTCAAACTATAAAACTGAATTTTGGATTGGCGGCCTTTTAAAGGAGCATTGTCAATCCATAAATAAACTTTCTTATGACGAAATACAAAAATAACTACTCAGATTAGCAGAGTATGCTTTCCAGGTATACTAGAGAAAATGGGAGACAGTTTTGATGAAGGATGGCAAAGATTCAAGTGGATGAAAAATACTGCTTTTTTAAGAGAAATTTAGAGCATCTTGAAATTGGTTCACTGTAACCGACATCAAGTTTCTAGAATATACTTTTATAATCCACTTTAATCTTTACTATCCTCTACCGAAGAGGTTTGAAAAGCATATCAAGACATTAACATGGTATTTCGCTTCTATCTCAGAGTGTTAATTTTGTAGTTTTGTTTTAAAAAAGCTCGAACGTTCAATTCGATTGACAATGCCACTTTAAAGTGGTCACTAATAAAACAAAAGATGCAAAGCAACTGGCTATTAATCAAATATTTAGCTAGAGTTGAGCACTAAAGGTTGCTGTGTGTGTTTCGCAGTGTTCATGGGGTAAGGAGACTCCTGAGATGATGAATTTACAACAAGCTGCATGGCAGGTAAGGCCTCATATCCATTGTACCCAGTGGTCTCAGTAGAAACCACCGCCCAATGATTTTATTCTTCGACTTTCAAGATTTTGCCGCCTACTGTTGCAATTTTAACCCACTTAGAGGCTTAGGTGCCATTGGTACCCTTGTTCCATCAGCCACCCTACTTTTTCTTTGGTGCTTCCTACTTTAATGTTATTGAAACCGCTGTGTACCTGCAGTTTTTACAGCAATTAGTTGTCCGGTACATGTAATTTTTCTACACAAGATGGAGTAGCTACTGAGTGAGAGCCATGCAGTTCTTGCAGCTACCATACTGAATTGAATAAGAAAGAACCTTAGACCGGGCCACAGTTCGCTTATGTAATCTGTGGATTATTAATTTTCAAAATTCAAAGACATGAAGACTTTATGGACTAAAAAATATTATATTCCCAAAGTACCAAAAAGACAAACATTCGTAAACAGCAAGAAGATTGAGGATGCAATCACGTGGCTGTAGTGGCATTTTTTTAATTTAAAGGTACTTGTACGAGGTCGGTAGTGTTGTTTGTAAATGTTATTTTCACTTTAAATCGATTGTCAAACTTTCTAAAACAGTAAAGCCTTTCCCATGGGAACACGAGCGCATCACGAACGACTGAGCGAGCATTATGCACGGAGCCTCGTATTGATTTCTTTGTATGTCGTAAGTGACGCACAACTAGGAAGTGGGCTATTCTATTTGTATTCCTATTATTTCTGCTCTGCTTCCCCAGTAGAGTCTAATTGGGCCTTCTTTGATTGGTGTATTGATTGTTAATGTTATCGTTGTTTCAGCATCAACAGTATTACTCACCTTTTGTGGGAGCGTACTATCCACAAACTCAGCCTCAACAGCAGCAGCAACAACAACAACAACAGCAGCAATATGTGCAGTATCCCACACAGTATAGCATGTACTATCAGCAGCAGGGAGCCTACCCAGGGTATGTAGTGCTCAATACTACAACTGTCGTGAATGGGGAAAGCAAGGGGTTTTACAGTGAACTACTCAAACCGGGGCCACTTATATAACGAGAACTAAACACATTGTAAAATGCAAAGAAAGCATTCCAAAGTATCAATGCTAGCATATCCACGCCATCCATGCGATAGTTTTCGAAAAACTTTGAGTTCAGAACTAGTTGACCAAATTTGCGTTTTTCCGGATCGTATCTCGAGAAGTCGACAGGATTGCAATGATTTTCAAAATATTGGAAGACAACTCTTTTCAACTGTGTGGGAAAGTGGCGGTCATAGCGTGCAAAGCATGATGGTTGGTCTATATTCTTTAATCTTTGCCATCCTCTATCTCAGGGTGTTATTTTTGTAGTTTTATTTTAAAGGCACGTGAAGGTTCAATTCGATTTGACTTAGCTTCTTTTAGAATGAGCAAGGGAGAGCTATGGCAGCCGCATGTACGCCTTGAACCTTCTTTTCCTATTTCTGGTGATATTCCTAAAGCTCACAAATACGAATAGGTCAGGTGATAGAGTGCCGGTCATGAATACCAGAGGTCTGGGTTCGAATCCCGGCCGCGTCCTTGGTAGGAACGTAAAAAGCCGTTCGCCTTTTCTCGACACTTTCTCTTCATAAATGGGGACGTAAAAGAACCTGTTGTGCTACTCGTAAAGAGAAGGGGATTATTACCGTGCCTCAGAACTAATTGAATATGGGTCAGTTAGCTGATATATAGCCCTTGTAACTTTCTTTCTACAGAGCTCAGCCTGTGTATGCTGTGCAGAACTATGCAGGTATGTCAACCTACTCGTCTCTTATTCACTTATGAGTGAGGGTCTAATAAAGATTCACGGTGAAGCCCTTGGAATGACTGAGTGTCTATACAGACTTCACTTGTAAAAGTAAGGGGTCTTTCTAAAGATTCATGGTGAGGGGCGGCCTTCACCTCCTCGGAACGTGGAATAGTACTGGCTATCCAAACAATGCCTAACCCTGAACCAATACAAACCCTAACCCTAAAACAATGCAATTCTTTGTCAGTGCAGTCCAAATGAAGTCCAATAAAATGCAAGGTTTTGAGAGGTGAAGGGCTGCTGCATGGCGAAGCCCTTTATTTTATAAGGAATGACTGAGGGTCTTTATATAGACTTCAGTAGAGAGAGTGAGGGTCTATATAAAGATTCAATATTGAGGGCTTTTTCGTTTGTAGAAGAAAGAGAAAAGGTCTCAATCGTAAATCTTTATATCGACCCTCGCTCTTTCTGGTATATTTTAAGACCCTAGTGTTTTTAACGGGTATAAAGGAGCATGCAACTGACTGATTTGCTTCATCTGATTCGACAAAATATCATGAATTATGCATTAATTTTAGAAGTTTTACACATTTAGTTTATTTATACATACGTGCAGAACGTAATGGCACGTTAATAAAGTATATTGTAAGTCAGTTAATCGAAACCAGCTACCTTATTCACTTTCCTGTGTCCGCTAGCGTTCCTTGAAACGAGTTCAACTAACAGCCAGCTTGTTTCTTCTTTCCTCTGCTTCAGCCGCCGCACAAATGACTTCATCGAGCACGGCGGGCGTACAGCAGGCTGCCCCGCAAACTACACAGCAGATCATGGGTATGCCCGGGGGAGGTATGATGGCCCCTCCTCAAGGCGCCAGCGCCCCCGCTTATGCCATGCAGCCGGCTGCTGGCTACCCCTCCCAGTGAACTCTGGAACACGCAGCGCTCGAGCAGTGTGAATACAAATGAATGTGAAGTCTTGTGGTCACATTTTTCTACTTCTCTGACGAATTACATCGGAGCAAATTAATGACATGAACAACTTGACGTACCGGGAAGGAACCCGTGCGGTAGTGAAATTGTTAGTAATTTAACGCATGGATCTGTGATTCTCGCCCTGACGAAAGTGTTTGACCGGTAAACTCATGAACAACAGCCTGTTAGTCACAGTGGTCGATAGAGAATTTATAGCTGCAGTACAAGAGCATTTTTCGTAGTATATTTCTGCCATGACGTTATTGTCTTTGTAGAAAGAGCCATGCTCTTGCGCTTTGCTATTTCTTGGCTTGCTGCTCATCAGTTTTAGCAGGCAGCGGAGAAAAACCACAGGTCTAGTTTACACTGAGTTGTGCGAGTTCAAGCAATCCTTGTCGTGAAATAAGAGCGCGCAGGCGTGTTTCCCGTGGCGTATTAATGTACATGCCGTTGTCCTTTAGCTCTAGGAGAAGTAGATGAAAGGTGTACACATGACGGAAGTATTGAAATCGGGTGTAGATGTATTAAAAGTAGAAACCATTGATAAGAGAATCGGGTCCAACAAGAAAAAAAATATGTAAAAAAAGAAAAAATGAAAAGAAACTAGCTGAAATGCCATTGAATTGGCAAGCCCTATGTCCTCTTCTCTCGTTAGAACTCAAACACAGTCGCCGGACTGCAAAATTAAGGCAACAAGTTAGCCAAAATGAGACACGAAATAGAAATATTTAGCTCAGAGATGAATTGAACCCTTTTATGTTGAAAAAGTTGATGGAATTTCGTGTAATTGCCCTCGATGTCTTGCAGCACATTTAGCAAACAAAGCAGTAAAGTAATGCCTTATGGCACTGTACAGTTTCACAGAGATCTTAACATATATTTTGTATTTATTGCATCCCGTGTTTTTCATGGACGCTCTCTCTTTATGATCTGGCCTCGAAAAGTCGTCTATTTTTCAGTAATTCGTTAATGGCGGTTTTATAGTATTTATGAATGACCAAAATTGTGCTTTTTCAACACCAATCGGTTCCAAATTAAGTATTTCCTGCTTCTCTTCCTTTCTCTGTTTACGTATCTATGTTCATTCACTCTGCGATCTCTGTTGTAGCATCTCGCACACCTGTACCTGTTCACAATCGTCCTGTCTATTGTTATTGCCTAGTTGGTTGTCGTGAGTGTTGGTACAAATGCCAGAGAGAGAGAAATAAATGGTTAAGTGTACATAAGGGCTCCGTGTCTGGATAACGAATTGCTCGCTGTAAAACAACCCTGGGTGAGAACTTGGGGGCGTGTTTGGATAAATGAGGCAGAGAAATGGAATAAAAGAATACCAATTTTTAAGTTGTCTTTCGAGTTTATTCCAAAGGGAAGGTACCTACCTAACTGTTGTAATAAGAGGGAGGGGATGCCCAAATAGCTGGCGCAAAACTGCAGATGCTTCCGATGAAAGCTTTCACACGTTACCCACGCCAGCTGTCTCGACAATGCGATACAGCGTCTTGTTGCCATGCCCGGTCCTGCGCGCGTAGGCGGTTAACGAACCACCTGCAGTTGTGCCGAGCTGTTAATATTGAAATAGCGTCAAACGTGGATCAACAACTTTGTTTTCTCTCATCGAACCTTTGTAGAACGGAAAACACTCGAAACCACTAGCTACAAAAGTTGGACGTCGTGTTTGTTGTAATTGTGAACACCGTCTGCCCCCCAAATAAACTTTCGCTTCCAGGGAAATTTTTGCGAGCGATTGTGGCGGTTTGTATACAATGCGTCCGTTGCCGTGGGATGGTTTGATGAGAAGCATTGGCAGTTTTGCGCCAAACTTGTCGATATAAAGGTACTCTCCCAAGTGCCGTATGTTAGTTACTCTATGCCGCGCTGAACACGTTAAAAAGGGCGTTTTCGCCGCACGCAACAATTAATTATTCGAAGTTCTTGACCGCCGTTTTGAAAGTCTCTTGTGATATCGAGGCTATAGTACCAGCCTCTCACGAAGCAGACTCTACTCGACCCAGTCAGCATGATGCAAAGCTATTCGTAGAAAGAGGCTGGAGTGGACCCTGCACTGATACAAACTACATGCGAGGCTAAGGCTTGGTTACCTTTCAAGAACTGGGTGATTCAACATCTAGTGTCTTGAGCGTCGATTTTAGTCGTTTTTTTGTTGCTTTGACAAACAGTAACGTTATTTAATTAATTTTATGATTTTATCATAACTACATATACATAAATAATCGCCGTGACCCCATAAAACGCACCAATACCCACGATTGCTCTCATCTGACTTGATAGCTCAGTTGGTAGAGCATGTAACCTGGAGGTCGTTGGGTTCGAGTCTCACTTGGGTCAGATTTTTTCACTTTCCTCGTAGGGCGTGCACACTCAGCACTACAGCTTACCGCTTTACATCGCATTCTTTACACTTACTAGTGCTACGCGGCAAACATGATTTTATATCATAACTACATATACTAGAAGTAATCATAGATTATCAAAGTGCGTTCGACATATATTTTTGTACGAGAAAGGACTGGGCTCCCTGTGGTGACAAATGAAAATACACCCCTTTATTGCTACAGTGGTTCTCTGCTCAACGTCTAGGGGACGCAACTGATTCGTTTAATGAATACTTGGTCGGCATTTTAGCAGTGTTTGATTTGTTCTTGCCACATCTTCAGTTTCAACGCGCTGAAAAAAACTTCATTCACATTTTTTAACAATAGACTACCATGCAAAATAAACTTTTAAAGCTCCACTGTGTGTCGGCAAAACAAGAACCGGTCTTGCGTACTATGTTTAGGATCTTGAAAAGAACGAAACCAGCAGTCTCGTGAATATATGATATTGTTGTGGACAGTTGGTCTGGAATCTCTAACCAATACCAGGGGGTTGTTTAAATATTATTATTAGCTGGGATCTTGGCGGTTTTGTAGAATCTTTTGATAGGTCTAGCTGCCGAGTTAAGTCATTGTTTATTTTTAGCGGCAAACACCCCGCGTGGCAACAGCGCTGACCTACTGAGACGCATGGCTTAGAAGATGGCACCCTACATCAGTATGCCATTATTGACTGGTGTTTTTACCCGACCAAAGAAGATCTACAGCTATTCAGAAACAAGTTTCTTTTGAAACCAAACTTAACGAGTGAGAAGCAAAAATTTAAGACCGAAATCAGGAGTAAAGCTATAAATCGTTCATGCCGTGGGAATTCGGTGCGCTTACGCCCGACGGCTAGGCTCAATCTTATGGAAAATATTATAAAGAAGATAGCATAATATTTTTAACTGCACCTCTTCTCCGGGCTCTACATTTTAGTTCCTTGCTTTTCTCGTGCGAATTGTAGAGGAAAAATTAGTGCAGGGCCCGGTTGTTCGAAGCAAGGGCAAGCTGTTTGGCTTTACTGAGGGTCTGAATGGGGTTAACTGACTTCTGACAAACGGCCTTAAAAATAACTGACAACTGACAAATGATGTTTTTACTGACAACTGACAACCGAAAAATAACTGACAACTGACAAATTTGTTTTTTTTTGTGGGTCAAACATTGTACATTTTCTCTAGTAATGATTAACTAGGGCTAACTGACAACCGACAAATGGCCAAAATTTAAACTGACATGTAGACCCCCCCATTCAGACCCTCTTTACTTGTTCCAGACCCTATACTAATACTATGTCGATTCTTATGGCGACGATGGTAAACGAAACATTTTGTGATGGTCTAACCGTTAAATTTGACTTGCCGATACTCGCTTCTAGATCACGGTTGATACGGATATTAAATATGCGGTTTCACGGACAGTTATTCCGCGAGCTCTCGGCTCTGACTGAATAGAATAAATTGCGTTTCAAGAGTGTTTCCTCGTCAGTTACCGAGTAAAAACAATTCAATCACTGCTCGCGAAAATATCCAATCTGTCGTTACGATAAACGCGATAAATAGTGGTGGTAAATTTAAACCGAATTGAATAAGAGTGTGGGAAATATGCTAGTCATGAAATTGCGAGTTGCGAATCCCAAATCCTAACCCAACATTTAAAAATACCCTAACCGTCAACAACGGGTGCTAGTCACTAAGGAGTTTTAGGACTAGATCATTAAACAACACATGCTTCTCCGTTCTCCCTAAATATATGAACTAATGCCATTCCTAACCTACATTAAAAAATACCTTGACCGTCAACAACGGGTGGCTAACTAATTTAGGGTGTTTAGAGCTAGTCAATAATTTTGGGTTTTAGAAATACATAACCGCAAATCTTAAATATATAAAAAAATACAACTAGCAACTTCAGGACTAGCAATATACCTATTCCCGTTTGGCGCATTCTAAACGCAAGTGAAACCCTGGTTGCCTTAGCATTCAAAATGCTCCCCCTCACGCGCTCCTGATGATAGGAATCGCTCAGTAGACTTTAAACCCATCCTCTACAAACCCGAACCATAAAACTTACCCTAACATTTCGAAAACAAGTTCCCAGGTAAACGATTTTTTAGGGCTACGGTTAAAAGGTTCACATAAGAGAAAAAAATTAAAAACTTGCGGTTTTTATGGATTTCAAACCCCTATAACCTGCCGCCAATGTAATAACCACTATGCTAAGCAGGCATCGCAGTGTGAAGTTCTTAGGAGAGAACCTCTAAAAAGGCGAAGGGTATTTTGAGCAATTCCTGTCCTTGGGTATTTTTCTTTAAAACCGACAAATGTAATAAATACGCATTCAGCAAAGACAATCAAGACGGTATCTAATAAGTTTATTTACAATTCATTTACTAAAACACTACAAGTACGAAATGAACACAGTCTACCACTCGCACGTCAAGTCAGTTTTAGAATGCAATGAGGAGTCCACAACCAATCTTGTTGCTATTAAAGGACAACTGAACCCTAAATCAATCCGACTACTACACGCTTGTATTCAAGAGAAATAAGTTCTGCTATTTTTTCTTTGTCGTGCACGTCTAAAAAGAGGAAATACGTTTCGAAGGTAAAAAAATTGCCGATTCTCCGCTGATAAAGCTAGTTTGTGTGGCGCCTCAAATCAGTACCGAGGGGAAACTACACCTTCACACAAAGAAAGCACAATAGTGCGCAATTACGAGTCGTTAGTCCATCTATTCAAAGCCGAAAAACATGACTAAACTAATTTATTCCCCGTATCATACGTCACAGATTACAGGAATTGAGCCGTCGGAACTTAGCGGCGGCTGAGAGGAAGATTTGCATATTTTCTTTCCTTTGATGCAAAACATAAGGTAAAACAAATTTCCCCGAGATCCTCTATGTTCTGGAGTCGAGGGGGGCCAGTCATTAAGTGATTACTGCATGTACTGACTACAAAATGTAGGTGTCTCGAGTCACACTTCTCCTCGTTTTTATGCAGTTTCATTCAATAGAACCTGGTTTCCAGAGGCCTTCAGGAGAGATTCTCGCTTCTGTGCCTCCATTTCCCGAGCCAATACAAATCATCGTTAAATTCACTCCTGGGTATGAGTGCAAGAAGCCAATCAGAGACAAAGTTCAAAATATGAACCCAAACTGGCATGGAAGTGATTCTCGATGGCAGAGGCCAGAGCTTCTCTTCGGGGTTTTCCTTTGTCTCTCTCACTCTCGACATTGCCTCTGGATTCCATGGTATACTCTTTGAGACCGCTTTGTTTGACGTCATTATGACGTAAGTTCCATTGTGAAGATTTGATGACGCATGGACTGATGGGAAGTTGAAAAGGATACGCGCAGATCAATCAATCAATCAATCAATAACCTTTATTTTAACACGATAATTATTAAAGCTTACAGCTTGTGGGGTCGTGGTAGGAGTTACCTTTCTGCTCTTCTCATCAGCCCCTGCACCGAAACTCGACGACTGGGGACAAAGTAATTTCTAGCGTTTCCATATCTACAGTGTGGTTCGAATTGACGAGCTATAAAAAATTCTCACTCCTCGCGTAAACAGGAGTTGGTTTTTTCCATTTTCTTCTAACACCAACGTTTCTCTTCGATCCTTCGGAAGGACTTGTTTCTATTTTCTTCAAACATTTTAATTTCAGTCCTCGAAAAACTAGATATTTTCAACTTCATGTAGTTTGATGCATAATTGATTCAGCTGATGTAGAATTCAAATGTATCACTACGACAATCACAGACAGCCATAATGAAAATCCATAATGAAAATCCATAAGAATGACAACGTCCCCATAGGGGAGGGAGACGACTCTAACACCTATTAACGAATCGACCAGTGAACTAGCCTGATTATCAGACAGACCTCGACCGTCTGATAATCAGGCTACCAGTGAACCTGTGTGAATTATAAAATTATTCTCAAAATGGGTTTTCTCTTCTTTTTGTAGCTGTTGTTTTATTCAATGCCGAATCCCTCCGCGTTCGATATCGCGATGGTGAGTTTCTGTTTCAGTTGTTTTCTGTTCCTGTAGGGTGGCAGACAGAGTTGGTTAAAGCACGTGTGAGCCATCGGGAGCCTAAAAAGGAACAAAAGGCAACACCATAAACGTTAGCACGCCATTGTATCTCTTCCTGAAGAATACTGAATCGGCTTGGCATGATTGTCGCGCTGGAGCACCATTACGTAGCCAGGAACCCATTTAATCCACACGTAGCCCAAAAACAAAATTCCTTTTTTTACAAAGGACTATAAATGTTTTTCCTGGAGATCGGAGCAAGTATGAAATAGGTATCGTCAGGCCGTAGCTTTGGTGAGTTAGTCCAGACAGAAAAATACCATTTCAATGAAAATCAAACGTGAAGAAAGTTCTCACATTTGTGATTCAAATAGTTTTTGTCTTCCCCCTTTCCTATTGGTTGGATGGTGTTTTCTTTAAGTTTTCACAGCAAAAATAACCAACGGCGCAGTTTCCGGGGGCAGACATCACCGTTTGCAACCTAACCGAGTTTCCTTTATTTTCTGTTTGTAACTTTGACTGAGGACATCTCAGACAGCACGTAAGACGCATTCAAGCAAAATCGTCCGAAAAGACACCCATTGTTGCAGTTGTCTTTTCCTATAGTTCTTACGCGAATCATTACTTAAGTGACTTACATGATGGTACTGTGAGGAGTGTCCATTTTGACTATTTTAAATTCCATCTCCGCCATCCCGCCGATGGGAATCCGATCACTGCCTGTAGCAAACAGTAGCATCTTCTTCTTGAGGTCTGTGCTGAAGTTCATCACTATCTCCCAGAAGTACCTGACGTACAAACAAGAAAGCTTTCAGGAAAGGGATACCAAGTAGTCTCAAAATATATCAATTTCTGTTAAGGTACTTGGTACGCTTGATACGTGAAACAACGATAACGACAACAGCATAATGCCTTACGTATACCAGGACCAATGATAGCCATTTCATAATAGTCATAATCAAACTTTATTTAAACATGCATGGTAATTGGCATTGCAGTAAATATATACAAGCCCGTATGAGTAAATAGCGAACTTCGATCAATATATTTTTACAACGAATTTAAGATAGTTTACTGTGGTAGGTCCTCTTATTTCCCACGCGTTTCGTCATCGCATGGTATAGCGCCTCGTGAAATCCACAACAAATTTGACCATGCGATGACGCCAAACGTTGTACATAAGGACATATACCACGGATTTGTTAAATAACTACGTTTAAAAGTTTGAGAGCGGCGAACATTTGCAGGAAGGCTATCAGTCCAGTTTGCTGCTCCACTGAAGGAGAAGACTCGTTTTCCAGAATTCATTTCTTTGTTTGTTAAGTTGTGAAAGAGTCGTCGTGCGCATGAGTTGTAATAAGTAGTATGTACCTTATTTATACCTCGTCGCCATGCTGGAAGAAGTCTGGTAACAATGGTATCAGAGCGAGGCCAGTTGCCCGAGAGATCGCAAAATTGGAGTCGGTCAGAAATGTCTTAGTTTCTGTCGTACTGCACTGTTGTGTCCGTTTGTGTCATAAGGAAATGAACATTTTCCGCCATCGACTGTAGATTTCTCTTCCTGTGACAAACTGGGAAGCTGGCCTCTCTTTAATGCCTTTATGAATAAGGTCATACCTTATGGTGCTATCACTCTTGCTGAAGCCATCATATACTGGCCTCGCTTTAATGCCTTTATGAATAAGGTCAAACCTTATGGTGCTATCACTCTTGCTGTAGCCATCATATACTGGCCTCGCTTTAATGCCTTTATGAATAAGGTCATACCTTATGGTGCTATCACTCTTGCTGTAGCCATCATATACTGGCCTCGCTTTAATGCCTTTATGAATAAGGTCATACCTTATGGTGCTATCACTCTTGCTGAAGCCATCATATACTGGCCTCGCTTTAATGCCTTTATGAATAAGGTCAAACCTTATGGTGCTATCACTCTTGCTGTAGCCATCATATACTGGCCTCGCTTTAATGCCTTTATGAATAACGTCATACCTTATGGTGCTATCACTATTGCTGTAGCCATCATATACTGCCTTCATGAATAAGGTCATACCTTATGGTGTTATCACTCTTGCTGTAGCCATCATATACCGTGACCTTCTTGAGAGCCTCCATGTCGAGCTCAGGGTTACCACACACCAGCATCTCCACTTCCTCTGGGCGAAGCATCTAAAAAAAAACGTACAGCGGTTTAACTGGGGTGACTGTGTGGTTACACTTAAAAAGGGTACCACAGTATCCAGGGCTGGAAATTAGGTTCGAGCAATAGCAAAATGCAAGTATAGTTTTAGAAATGCGAGGCAAATCTCATGACAACTCGTAACTGTTGCTAGTAGAATCTTGTTGGACTACTTGTGGTTTGACGACTGTTGCTTAGTGGTATTTCCTTTAATTTCAAGCCCTGGTATCACAAGTCATGAGCCTCTCGGCTCCCAGTTAGCTCAATGGTTACTGAGCACCGGTCTGATGTGCGGAAGGTTGCCAACACTCAGGGTCTTAAATAAACTGAGTAGAAGGTACTGCACAATCTCGTCCTCGAACTGAAAATGGTTACACCTTCACGTCTTCTCGGATAAGGACGAAACTGAAATTCGGCCTCACATCGGCCTCAAGTTTATTATAAGTCTCACCAGACTTCACGAGTTACCGGGACTTTGCTCACATGCCCTCCTTGTACAGAGATGGTTACTGGGTTTGCATTAGATAACAGGCCACTGCCGTGTAATACTTACGATGAGCGCATTGGAGGCGCACACGCTGTGAAAGCCATGGTAAAAGGCAGCAAACTGCTGATACACAGACTTGTTAAGTAGGTAATCCACATATAGATTGACGTACTCTGAAGAAGCATGAAAAGAACCATCAGAACACCTTAGCAAAGGATTACTACAAAGGATTCACGGGAACAGAACATTTATCCTTTTCAATGGCCTCGACTAGATTTTACCCTAGATTGCCAAGCCAAGAAACGACAAACGCCACGGCCTAATTGCGTCTCAATAACATTGTTTTAGGGAATTCATTTAACAGTTTGATACTTGTCGTCAACCATCGCTTTTGGACGTTTTCGTTTTGCATGTTTTCGTTTTGCATAGACCACTAGCAGCCCCAATATCTCGCTGCAGAGAGGGCGATTGTGGGTTAAAGACGCTCGGTCCTCACCGAACTAGCTATAGCACAATACGCACTGGGTTCAGGTTAGCCCGCGTAGGGTCACGAAAAAACTGTTCTACTTTCCCTGCAACTAGTCTCGCAAATTTTTGTCTCGCAATCCACCGTACCGAAAAACATGGCGGCTTGTACTTGTACCCACGATCCTTCGCGCGTGAAAACCGTTAAATTGAGGTTTTAAATGTTAACAATACACTGTAATGGAAGAGAACGGAGGGTTTCTACGTGTTATTTGAATGTGTTAGGTTCGCAAGGGATTGTGGTCCAATGTACAGCCGCCATCTTCCTCGGTCCGGTGGATTGACCGCCATGTTGGCTACAAACAATAGGTTTTCCAAGGCCAGCCTCGAACTGAGCAGTTTCAGAACGAGTTTAGACCAGCAAAACCAAAGGTTTGTATCATCTTGGCACTCGACATGGCCGCCAGGTGAGAGTCAATGGTGTTGCGCTGGAAGTTGCATGAAATGTGTCCGATGTAACATGACCTTAAGATTTTGGTAACGATTCCCAGCCGCCTGAGAGTCCACGTCAGTCCTCACCGTGTTTATTCTCGTTTGTGACAGGAATAGTGTCGCCCTTGGCTTTAAGGTTATGCGTCACAACTTCTCCGTAAGACGTGTAGGATATCTGTGAATAAGTAAGGGTTATTGGCCTGGAGCGAGGGGGTATGTGATTTATTCACCGTAGACGCACAAGGTGAATATATCACATATCCTCCTCCACTGGCTTTAAGGTTATGCGTCAAAACGTCTCCGTACGACGTGTAGGATATCTGTGAATAAGTAAGGGTTATTGGTCTGTAGCGAGGGGGTATGCGATTTATTCACCGTAGACGCACAAGGTGAATATATCACATATCCTCCTCCACTGGCTTTAAGGCTATGCGTCAAAACGTCTCCGTAAGACGTGTAGGATATCTGTTAATAAGTAAGGGTTATTGGCCTGGAGCGAGGGGGATGTGATTTATTTACTGCAGATATACCCCGAGCGGTAGCACGGATAAACTCTTTTCTTTTCAAAAATCATTAGGAAGCATTGTTGGCCTTGAACATTGCTGGATAATTTTTTACCATTCACAAGGTTTCTCATTTAACAATCAGACCCGCAGCCCGAATGGGGCATGAGGGCGAGAGGTCTCATTGTTTTAGTATAAACTAACTAGTAGAAAATAATAGAAAGAAACAAATTGAAGTTGAATTTTTTTATTATTTCGTGAAAATGCGTGCGGTTTTTCTCTACCATGGGCTATCACAAATAGACCTATAGTAGCGTAACCAATCAGAATCCAGGATTTGTAATAGTCCACCTAGTTGGTTTATACTAATAGCTTATAGTGCACGCATGCCCTATTTTCAATCTTCTCCTTTCCTTCGCCGTACGTACAGAGTGGTTCGCATTGGCGACGCAAGTATAAGCGCAAGCAACATACCGAGACGCAATATGAATACGTTACTCCGTATGCGTATGTTTTTTGCACTTATGCTTGCGTTGCAGTGTGAACCAGGCTTTGGTAGTACTAAATACTTAGCTCACACTACCCTTCGTACTTTCCCAGGGGAATATATTGCAAGATTTCCTCTGCCTTTGCAACTGGGCAGGGGTTAAGAGATATATTCCCCTGAAATGAACAAAGAAAACCGAGCCACATGAAAAATAAGAATGAAACAGGCATCAAATTAAGCGTGACACGAGGCAAGAATGAAATATAACCAGCTCAGTTGTGACAGATACACGTGACACTCAAGAATAATTCTAACCAGTTAATTAGCTATGCTCATAATTAGACTAATTACCTGGAAGGTTTGGCACAGATCGTTCTCGACGTCTCCTTCGTATTTCAAGAGTTCTTTAAGACCACGCGTTAGGTCCTGTGGGATAAGAGACACATCGTAAACATAAAAAAAAGCGTGACAAGTTACGCTTATACCAACCATCCCACATCCTACGAGTTCTTTAAAATCTTCACGATCATTCAGCTACTTACGACGACAAGCGCACACCAACACGCGAGTACAACTACAGCACGCAGGAGAACATGCGTGTTTATACCTCGGTACACTTAGGACCGGCACACAGCGAACTTTTCATGTTAATAGATTAATTAAGTGCGGCAGAACAGCGGCATCATATCAATTGGATTCAACATGTTTGAATTGGGTTCGGAAGATTAATTAGGTTCGGCAGTCAACGCTGGAGCAGCGTTGATTCTAACTCTATCTGAATTTCTGAATTTCTAACGAGACCTGAAACAACCACAGGGGCTGATCAAAGCCAGGTCCGGCTAATCCACAGATCGGAGGGAGGAAAAGCGGAGAACCCTAAGAAAACCCTCGGAGCATGGGCGAGACACCAACAAACTCAACCACCCGGTCCGGGAATCGAACCTGGGCCACAGAGGTGAGAGGCGAAGCATTTAACCAATGCGCCACCCCGGATCCCCAACACGGTTCTTCTCGTATGCCAAACTAAATGCATGAATTATGCCATCTTGAAAGTTAATCTTCGCCGATAACTTTCGTCCAGGAACAATAATGTACATAGTTACACATAATAAATTTCAAAAAAGGTCATCTCATGCATGTCACACATTGCATGTTGCGTTATGCACGTTGCATCGGTGTGCATGTTGCATTATGCACGTTGCATCGGTGTGCATGTTGCATTATGCACGTTGCATCGGTGTGCATGTTGCATTCTGCATGTTGCATCAGTGTGCATGTTGCATTATGCACGTTGCATCAGTGTGCATGTTGCGTTATGCACGTTGCATCGGTGTGCATGTTGCGTTATGCACGTTGCATCGGTGTGCATGTTGCGTTGTGCACGTTGCATCAGTGTGCATGTTGCGTTGTGCACGTTGCATCAGTGTGCATGTTGAATTGTGCACGTTGCATCAGTGTGCATGGTGTATGCACGTTGCATCAGTGTGCATGGTGTATTGTGCACGTTGCACCAGTGTGCATTATGCACGTTGCATCGGTGTGCATGTTGTATTATGCACGTTGCATCAGTGTGCATGTTGCATTATGCACGTTGCATTAGTGTGCATGTTGTATTATGCACGTGGCATCAGTGTGCATGTTGTATTATGCACGTGGCATCAGTGTGCATGTTGTATTGTGCAGTTGCATCAGTGTGCATGGTGTATTGTGCACATTGCATCAGTGTGCATGTTGTATTGTGCACGTTGCCAGTGTGCATGGTGTATTGTGCACATTGCATCAGTGTGCATGTTGTATTGTGGACGTTGCCAGTGTGCATGTTGTATTGTGCATGTTGCATCAGTGTGCATGTTGTATTATGCACGTTGCATCAGTGTGCATGTTGCGTTATGCACGTGGCATCAGTGTGCATGTTGCGTTATGCACGTGGCATCAGTGTGCATGTTGCATTATGCACGTGGCATCAGTGTGCATGTTGCATTATGCACGTGGCATCAGTGTGCATGTTGCATTATGCACGTGGCATCAGTGTGCATGTTGTATTATGCACGTTGCATCAGTGTGCATGTTCCGTTATGCACGTTGCATCAGTGTGCATGTTGCATTATGCACGTTACATCAGTGTGCATGTTGTATTGTGCACATTGCATCAGTGTGCATGTTGTATTGTGCACGTTGCCAGTGTGCATGGTGTATTGTGCATGTTGCATCAGTGTGCATGTTGTATTATGCACGTTGCATCAGTGTGCATGTTGTATTGTGCACGTTGCATCAGTGTGCATGTTGCGTTATGCACGTTGCATCAGTGTGCATGTTGCGTTATGCACGTTGCATCAGTGCATGTTGCGTTATGCACGTTGCATCAGTGTGCATGTTGCGTTATGCACGTTGCATCAGTGTGCATGTTGCGTTGTGCACGTTGCATCAGTGTGCATGGTGTATTATGCACGTTTCATCAGTATGCATGTTGTATTGTGCACGTTGCCAGTGTGCATGTTGTATTGTGCACGTTGCATCAGTGCACATGTTGCATTGTACATGTTGCGTTGCTTATTCCAAGACACATGAATTAATTTTATAGCGTCTGTTACGTCAGGTCCACGTGTGTTTAAGTTAGAGAGCGAGTTCCATAACAATACGAAGGATTCACTATTTGGTATATACTTCATGGTAGTGTTTCGTTCCATAGAGTCTGCCTGCATAATCATTTCCTCTACTGTTTTACAGTATACTGCAGGGAGACTAAACACTACCATGAAGTATATACCCACTATTTCTTAACACTTTTTTGTTACATGTGCTGGACAAGGTTTTTGAATGCTCAATACAGCAAGCATGAGGCAACCATTTTTGAAATAGCTGTATAGCCATTGATTATTTGGCAGCACTTAATTCGTTGACCAGAGGGTGCATGGATTTCAGAGCAGAAGACAAATACATCTTATTAGCTCGCTCGCTCGGTGCATACCGGATTGAGTTTCTGGATTGAGTTTCTCTCCTGCTTTACGGGCCATAATAAAGGGGGGAAACGAGGATCCATAACTTACGATGTGCACCGAGCGAGCGGGTTTATAAGATGTTTATTATATGACTTAAAGCAAATAAAATCAGATTCAATTTTGTTTTGTGATCCATACGCGAAATTATGGACCGTAAACTGACCAATCACAGCCCACGAAGTCACCTACAATCTCAGCCAATATTCGTTGGAACACCCCTTTCCCTAGACTTGCTCCAAGTCGAACTCGCTGAGTCACTGGGTAAGCGATTACTGCGTCAAAAATCGAGCGCGAGAATAGAGTTCGACTTGTTTCACTTGCAGTAAATTGAATCGGGGGATTATATTTTGCCGCGAAAACACATTTCAGGGGCGGAGCTTACATTTCGCGCCTTTGGCAAACTCTTTCTGAGTACAATGAAATTGTAAATACCACATCCACGGTCTACTGACTTGACACGTCAACATACAATGCCTGAAGAATTGACGCTTTGTGATTGGGCAAATCTTAGTACGTCATAAGCCACGCCTCCGGTTGAAAAATCAACCGGTAAATTTGGCGCGCTGCAAGTGGGAAAAGTCCTTCGTGCGGGGGGCTAAGAAGGACTTTGAGAAAGTCTACCCTTTCCCCGGCTTTCAATGTTGAGTCCAAAACGGTTCTCAAACGTTTCATGGCTCACTCACGACCGGCTCCAACTGAAACATTGAGGGAAGGGAAACATAGCCCTACAGTGTTTCAACGTAATGTCAGTGATTGTAGTCATATAATAAGTTTACATAACCCAAGTATATATACCGGCATGGCTTCAGCCAGGTCATCCAGTGATAGATTTGCCACACCCACGCGTGCGTTGGGAGTTTGGTAGGGCACAACAGCAGGATTTAGCAGCTTCTTGTAGCAACAGGATGGGAAGTGAATATCAAGGATGATGCTGTTATATACAGCCAGACCCATCAGCTGGTGCTGGTTAAGGACAAAACGCAACAACAATCCTTATCTGGAATGTATAGTATACCAGTACGAATCAGTGAGTATAGGTTGACTATCCTCATTCGCATTTCGTATGATTGAAAATAAAAAAAGTCAATCACGTATGAGAAGGGATCAAAGGGAAATCGATTTATATGGAATAAAGTTGTTTTAGTGCACCTACAACGGAGGGAAAAACGTTTCATTGACAGGTGCCCTTATTCAAACGAGCCAAACACTTGAGCCTGCTTCTCATATAATCGTCGCGATCGCTTCAACCTTTTGTTCGGTGTGAATCAAAGCGTAAATTAATATGCAGAACAAAAGAATCAAGCGATCGGGACGATTATATGAGAACCAGCCTTTAACACTGCGGAATCCAATTAACTAAAACGAAAACATTTTCATTTGATTGAATGGGTTGTAAGTAAGGGCCGGCAGCCAGCGAACTTAGTCTGCTACTTTGCCAAGTTTTGCCCTGCTGCTTTGTTATGGGACCCTAGCCCTGTAAGGGTTTAGGCACATTACATGCCTACTATTCACTTACCCATCTACTTGAAATCCTATTTTCAACCCTTATTGTACTGTGCAGGGGTTTCAATTGAAGCCCGCTACTACGGGAGCTCCGGTGGCTACTTGATCTCATGCTGCCGATTACTACCTAATGATATACTCTTTACGTATATACTACACAAATACTTAGGCATGACAGGCAAGCCTAAAAGCGCAGCTCCCAATTATCTGAACTGAGGTTATGACCTCAAAAAATACGATAAATTATATAAAGAAAACAAAGATAAAAACACAAAAATAACTGGTAATCACGGGAAATCAGTGCAAAAGGTTTAGAAGAAAAAAGAAGCTAACGGGAAATGAAAAAAAAAAGAAACTATTATCACTAGCTACAGTAGTCTGAAATACAGCCGCCTCCTCAGCTTGTTTCAGGGGATACTGAAACGAGCTGAGGAGTTGGCTGTATTTCAGGCTACAGCTAAAGGCCAAGGTTTCGATCAGGGCCGCCTGGTTTCAACAGTGAGTGCGCAGGTGCAGCACTTCATCCTGTATCTATGGTGCTCTTAGCCTGCTAGCTGTTTTCGAAAATATATTTTTCCGGATTTGGGTTGCCTGTTCGGCGCGCAGTAATACTACCAACCTCCAAGAAGATTAGGCGCGTAAAGTGTCGAACAGGCAACCCAAATCCGGAAAAAAAACACCGAAACCCACACCGGAGAGCAGCTAGCAGGCTATGGTGCTTCGCTTGCACGTGAGCTACGCTAGTAACCATACAGCAGCTATTAATGCCTCTGACACCTACTTTCAAAATTAACGAAACTCATGAATCTGTGTATTTCCTGGTAACTAGCCTATTGTTCAGGAGGAAGTGATATTGTCAGTGTTATTGTTTTGTTATTGTTTTATTACTGTTATTGTCACTATTATAATCATTTTAGGATACGACTCCAACAAGATTGAATTCTTCATCTTGATCAAGGCAATCTTTGTTGAACCAGTAGAGACGAGACTTCTCATTGTAAGAGAACATACCTGAATTATATAAAAACATACCACCATGATAAGACCTTCACAGTCCAGCCCGCATACGGGACGTAGCTATTAAATGAAATGACATTTTTTATTAAGGGTGCGTTTGATTGATCGTATACCGGAATAAAAATTCACAGAATGATCGCTCGCTTACCGTAAAGTTTCCAAAGTAGCGACCCTCGTAAAGTAGCGCTAAAATTTGATGGTTGTAATGACCCTCGTTATTTTCGGAACTTTACGGTATACCGGCATTTTTTAGCCACTGGAATATTATACTAAATGTAACCTGAATATCATATATATCAGCAAGTGTGTGTAGCTTACAGTACAAAATTTGCCTGAACAAGTGATTACCAGAGATTATTCCATCTATTCTTAATCTGGAATATGGTGAGTCGAATGCACCATAAGAACGATAGCACTGAATGTCTGGCAAGGAATGTAAAATGTGTTATTTTTCTCGCTATTCTTTTTTCTCATACTTTAATTGGTTGATACTCATAAATTCAATAGAAAACCAACAAAGTCAATTATTTTATTAGATAACCTTTAGTTAGTATGGTTTGATGTAAACAAGGGAAAAGGTCCTTGCAGGTCCTTGTTTAACATACATCATTGTTATCATATGAACAGAGATGTTCACTTGACAAAGGCTGATTGACAAGTGAAGGTGTTTCACCTTGTTTAACATACAATCATTGTTATCATATGAACAGAGATGTTCACTTGACAAAGGCTGATTTACAAGTGAAGGTGTTTCAACCTGGTAGAGGCCCTTTTATAGTGCAGGTCCTTGTTTAACATACATCATTGTTATCATATGAACAGAGATGTTCACTTGACAAATAATGTTTGACAAATGAAGGTGTTTCAACCTGGTTGAGGCCCTTTTATAGTGCAGGTCCTTGTTTAAAAGAAAATCATCCGTGAGGAACGTTCTCAAATTTATGATTCAAATATATCTTGTCTCCTCTCTTTCCTATTGGCTGGATAGTGTTTTCTTTAAGTTTTCACAGTGCAAATGTCCAACAGTATACAGTTTCCTTTACTTTCTAACTTTGACCGTATACATCTAAGACAGCATTTAACGCACATTCAAGCAAAGTGGTCTGTGAGGACATGTTCATTGCCACAACCTGTTGTCTTTTCCTATAGTCCTTAGGCGAATCATTACTAAAGCCTGGTTTACACGGCATCCAAAACAAGTGGGCCGAGACTAACTACCTTCTCACAGGGTCTCAGCACACCCATAGATTATTGGCATGCATACCTGGAAGATTCCCATATACATAACAGCTCCTACATAACAAAAATAAGGGGTTCCATGCTGAAAATGTTGGCATGGGTATGTACCAAAAAATGATGAGTGCAGTGCCCAAACATGCTTGTCATATAAACCAGGGTTTAATAACTTAGTTTAATGTCAGCATAATCTGATAACAAGCTAACACGCACCATATTCGGGTTTAAAGATTTTCCTAATGAGCAGCAGGAACCACTCCTTGGTTAGTCCTCCCATGTCAAGGCCTGGTTCACCAGAAAATGTTACCTTCAATTTCTTCTTCAGATCTTTCTGTTTGCGTGCAATCTGAGGGAGGAAATAATGTAATTATGGTGGGCTGTGCCTTACATGTATTTATTATTGAATAGTGTTTATCTTGAATAGAATAGTGGATGACTATTTCCAGTACAAACTAGTGTAGGTCTGCATCGACAGGGAATATACACACTGGTATAATCAACCAAAAGTCGACGAAAATATGCTAACCACATGTTATGGACATGCCATATTTTTGTCCCATTCATATGAAATCTGCTCTAAATGCTGTGAATGAAAACATCCATAATGAAAAGGTGGGCTGATAAACTTACCTCATTCAGTGAGTCTGTGATGAGATGTGACCTTCTCACTTTGATGTTTAGGAAGAGCATACCCATGTCAGGCATCTCCCGTCTTTGTACCTTCTCCATCAGACTTTTCTGGATTATTACAAATTAAAAAGTTGACAAGCAATCACAATGGTTCAGTAGTAATCTTTGAAAAGTATGAGGAAAAGTCAGAAAAAAGGGAGGGAAGAAAGGGAAAGAATGAGAGGAAGGTCCGAGGTAAGAAAGCGAAGAAGAAAGAGGGGAGGGAAGGAAGGAACTATAGGCAGGCAAGGGGTACATTGACCTATAGCTATATAGCTTGTTATCAACAATGAGGCCTGCCCAAGACCTTCCTCTTTTTAGGCAAACATTGTGCATCCGCAATAGAGCCTAATGTTATACCGTCAAGCTGGGGACTGGCCAGTTGATCATCAACAAAAATTGCAAAATATAACTCAGGCTTGGGTTGCACAAGGAAACTTGTGGAATAGTCACATGGTTCTTCTATTACCACAGCTTGGTACATGCTTGGTTAGCTGCATAAACCGTCAAATTTAACCACTTCAAAAGCAAGGAAGTGCTGGATCGATTGAATGAGTGCTAGAGAAATGTGAGAATGGGCTCCTGGAGGGAAAATTTGGCCAAAAGTTTGGATTTTCAAAGAATTATGAATGAGTTTACAGGTCTTGCTTCCAACATTCCCTTTCTTTTATTAGAGAGGGGTATAGTGATGTAAAACTTTGCTGGAAATTGGTACAGGGATAGCTATTAAAGGAACACAAAAAAACACCCTGCAAGCTTTGTCAAGTTATATTACAATTAAATAAACTTTATTTAACAAGGGAAACAATGCATTAACCATGAAAGTTACCTAACATAAAAATTGGCCCTCAAAAAAAGATAAATTAATAACAATAATATCATTACTCAATTAATACAATAAATAAGCTACAGTGTATACAAGAAGTGCTAAGTTATGTAAATTATAGGTATAAAATAATATAAGATATGTGAGATAACTGTAGATGCTATGTTAGGTATAATATCAATAGATAAAAATAATAATATTCAAGATTTGCATTGAAAATAGAAGACTGAAATATATCATACGATGTTATAAATACTGCCATTTACAGAGCTGTGGACTAGACATGTGTACTCACCCTGGCCATGATTATCATCTGAGACTCAGAATCCTTCTGCATGATGTAACGCTTAGCACCAAGACTGAGTATGAATGGGTACTGACAGAATGAGAACCTCCTGTAACATACAGCAAGTCAATTAATAATGCAACCATAAATCCAAGCTACATTAATTTTGTAGGCTAACACCTAAACAAATCCTCTTTTTTTTTTGAATTTCCAAAGGGGTGGGGTGTCCATGTCCCAAAAGTCTGGAAATTCCGAAGGGGGATACAATTTGGGCACCCACTTCGGAAGATCCAGAGGGGAGGGGAGGGGGCGGGTGGATATTTTCTGGAACTACACAATGACAACAATCTGAAGAAATTTTGCTTCGAGTATGAGCATTTTTGAACCTTCTAACTTTTTTTCCCTTTAAGAAGCATCTAAAGTTTTAGCCTCGGATGCAATGTCTTGTGTGGTTCGTTTCCCTCCCTCTCACACCAACACCTGCAAACGAGCCCACTTTTTTGTTCAGCCAATCAGAGAGGAGCTCTTATTTTCCGGGAGCTAATTACAATGCACAGCTCATCGATATGAATACATGTAGATTCCCTATAAATTAAATCTTCACAGTTGCTGAACTGAGTATTCTTACCACCAAAGCAGAGTTTTTTTGTGGCCACGGGAAAGACATGAAGATCTTTCATATCTTCAAAATCCATAGCCAAAGTTCAAATTTTATGCAGTGAAATATCGTTGTTTTTTTACCACTTGGCAACCTCTGAACATTTTAAACTTACATGTATTTTCTGTTGTCTACTTATAGTAGGTGTCTGAGAGGTGCTGGACGTGCAAAAATGGAAGTCAAAATAATTTGCCAATCAGGCATTTGTGTTCCCATGGTCCACAAAGTAATTAGTTAATGTTTGGGCTAAGGGAAAAACCTAACTAGCAATTTGATTGGTCAAAATAAACAATCTGTAAGTCACAGAATATAAAATGTGGCTTGAGTTTGCAGACGTTGGTGTGGGAGGGAGGGAAGCAAACCACGTCACAAGACGTCTGCATTAAAGGCTACTAAAGTTTGGTGTATGGCCTATATGCTGGTATTAACGTTATCTCTAAACATGGTTGTTTGTTTGTTTGCTTTGTGCATAAGGGGCAAGGGAAAACAAAATATTCTTGGGTAACTAAACCATGTTCTGTGGTGCCACTGGGACAACTATAGACACAAACATTGGTTAAAGATTGTCACGAGAGTGTAAAAGGAGAGAAACTATAATTATGGAGATATAGAGGAATATTATGCTTTAAAATTAACGTGCCAATACCCACCCTGTGTTAGATCCAGGATTTTGCCATGAGTAGTACTCTGCCATCAGATCGATATGATCCAGTGAATGGTTGTAAAAATATGTATGGATGACCATAGGCAGTAGCTTCAGCCAGTTAGATGCATCTAATAATAATTATTATTATTATAAGAATACAGTGTATTGAAGTAATGTATTTGTGTATTTAGGGACATTAGTAAATGTTGTATTATTCAGCAGAATTTTTTCAATTTATTTGGTACTCGAGATTTACGTTTAGGATAACGTCAGTGTAAAGGTGACATTTAAAACATCTTTGAGACACTTTGACAAAAAAAAATTAACATCTCATTTTATATATTACTCATTCATTTGCCATTCTGCAGACATAATATTATTGCTTTATGTGAAAAAGTGACAGTTCTAATTCAAATCAATTTATATTTAATACTTGTAAGAGCATTAATTTTTATGCAATTAAGTGTATCTATTTTAATTACCAGTATACTGTAATCTTTAGTTCTAAACATTATACTGTACAAGAAATTACTTATCATTATTTTATTATAATTATTTAAGAGTTTAATTATGACATACTTAGAAGAGCAAGTACTTTGACGGCTGATGGAATCCACCATGTACATTTCTCCTCTGGTGGAAGTTCAGTTGATTTGGTTGGGAACATTCGCATGCTTATAAACTTTTTATGAAAAGAAAAGTAATTTTATGATCAGACGAATAACATATTCAGTAATAAGTCCATTAGCAAATTACAAATTTTGCTATTTAATGTTGTACCTTTTACAATATGGTAATATTATAATATTATTGTAACATTTTGTTACACAATTTCATCACTTTATCTTCCATTTTATTATTTAAAGGCCCTCTGTCAACATTACTAATAAGGCTTTGTACAAAGCACTGGCTATTACAGTACATTGCCAACAATAGTAACTTGTTTGCTATTTTTTACTCAACAAAATTTCTCGATTCTGATTGGTTGACAGCAGCCCAATTTCTGGTTAATTCAGTGCAAATTTGTAATTCAGTGCAAATTTGTAATTGAGTGCAAAGTTGAAATGCAGTGCAATTTCAGGGTTACTGTCAAGTGGCAACTGAAAACAAAGATTTTCCTGAGATTCTGACGTAAGTGTACTCTAGCATTGACATTGTGTATTTTTATCAAATATATTATAATAAAAGCCTCAGAAAAATGCAGAAAAGTACATGTGATTTGAGTGAAAAGTCTTCATTTTGCATGCTGTCGCTGCAATTATCACACCATTTTTGAATGAGTGTACAGTCTCAAAGCTGATTTTTTCACAAATGCATGCAACATCCTCAACAAATTAAAGTAAAGCTTATTTATCCCTTTTATCGTTTTAGTTAAATGATTAACAAAGAATCGTTCGTTTTTTTTGGTACAATTAACAATAAATACCACTAGTAATATTTCAAAATTGTTTGTGTTCTAAATTCTCCGACCGATAGAAAACAAAGAAATTGAAGGAGACTTTAGATTGTGATCAGGAGACACTAATATGCCCTTTTTGCACACATCCCTTCAATTGTTATTTTGTCACATGTCTATCCTCAGATAATGTCACATGAGGAGAACAAAGAAGTGCTGCACAAGACGCAGTCAAGTGGTGGAACTGATGTTGTTGTTACATGTACATTTTATATCATCATCTGTACATCTATAAGTTAGAGGATAGACTAATGGCAAAATTAAATCCATTTGTTTTATACAATATAAAATAACAAACTTTCCCAACAATATAGAGCATGCATGTAATGTTGTGACATCATCTGTGCATCTGTACTATAATAGATCATGGTTATCAATAAATTAGCATAACTCAGCCACTGTCTCTTGGGAATCTCACAATCTAATTGGCTAGCCAGGCACGGTCAATTGATCCATAGGCCGACATGCGTGCACTGCAGACAAAACTTACTTAGAAAAATACCTTTTTGCTAGTTTTTCTCAATTTTCTCGATTGCAGAGTTGATAGAATGGTAGCTTGGTTTAAAAACAATTAGACTCACTCTTGTTTTCTAATGACTTTGATAGTTGATACCGGGCTGTGCCCCTTGCCAACTATAACTGTCTCAATCTAATTTTTGTTAATTAGAGCTTCCACTGCATTTTATCCTGTTTACTGTATGATGATTCTAAGTTATGATACACTTGAGTATCAATGCCTACCTGTTGAGCTCTGGTGACAATCCCTTTGAATGTGTTCACTGGAATTCTTATTAAAATGGAACATGGCAAAGAATCAATACACATGTACCAAAATCCTAATACATCAAAGTAAAAATATATTAATACTGAACCAGTGAATCATGAACCATTTCATGAAATATTACCATTGATACTAGTTAACAATAAATTACAATATTATGTAGATAACTAGCAGGGACCTGCTAGTTACATGAAATCAACGTAAGTTACATGAAATCAACAAATATGATATAGTGACATAGTCTAGCCAGCTGACCCGACTCCTGCAGGTTTTTAGCATGTTGATGTTTTCAAAGTTGTATTTTGATTTTAAAAAGGCAATAATATCTTACGGATCTCAGTTAATTTCTCAAACCGATGAACACAATTATACCTATTGTCGAAAAAGTGCCAAAAGGCAAAACTGACGGTCACAAGCAGCTCGAGTCATGAATTTGTGACGAAAACAAATCATTATTGTTGCTGAAAGAGCATTGATTGAAGCAGGAAAACAGAATAAAAACAATGATCAAAAGCCAAGTTATTTGAATGTCTGGTTGTTGTGAGTTTAATTATGGTCTGAAGAGCCTACAATAGTTGGGTGAGGAAACAGCTAGTTGACTCGATAGCTTGCTCGCCCAGGTTTTCCCTAAAACAGATTCCTGTAAACTTGATGGCTTGCTCGCCCAACTAAGTGTAGAACTTAAGAAAACTCATTCCTTTTTAACATTCTTTCCTCAAATGCAACCAAGGCAAGACCATGTACCAGGCAAGACATAAAGCAACTTTTTGCATGATTCATTGTCTTCGTTGGGATACTTGTGGCTGTCACTTTTTGGCATCATTTTCGGATGCGTGCGCACGCTCCCTATTAGGATGTCGATTGAGGGAGCATGGGAAAGAGCGTTACACACACACACTTAGTGTATTATTATATAAGATAACAATGACTAAAATTAGATACTGTTAGTGGTATTATGAAAACAAGACATTAATTAAGATTAACGAGGTACAAATACTGTATAATCATTTATTTCATTTTTGACACATTTTCTATTGTTACTCAATAACCTTTATTTCACTAAGATCCCAGGAAATTTCAATATATTGCTTATTAGATATTCAAGGGCTTTTATGTGGAGGCTATATAAAGGCTCTTGAATACATCCCAATCAGGTCTTTATATTGAAATTCACTGGAACGTTAGTGAAATACAGTACCGCCGGGAATTATAGGGACATTTACCGTGGCTGTGCCGCATGCAATGCCCGCGGTTTTACCGCGAAAAACCGCGGTCATTTTTGCGGTGACGTCACCGCGGTCACTTTGAGATCGCCGCGGTCACTTTTGAGATCGCCGCGGTCACTTTTGAGGTCGCCGCGGTAATCGTGCCGCGGTGGTCATGCCGCGGAGCTAACCGCGACCGCATGTAACATCTACATGTACATCTCATACATTTTACTTTGAAGCAGTTGGCTTCATTAGAACGTGAGCGTGAACGGCGGTCTCGAGTAAGAAAGACAACTAACGAAAGTTAACAAAAGATTGTTAGCGCGCCGTGTCTTACGAAATGCTTATTTTGAAGCAGTTGGCTTCGTTAGTTAATAAGAACGCGAACGGCGGTCTCGAGTAAGAAAGACAACTTACGAAAATTAACAGAAGATTGTTAGCGTGCCGTGGCTTGTAAGAAATGCTTAAAAAGAAGCAGTTGGCTTCGTTACAGTATTGTGCAAAAGTCATGCAAACATATTTTGACGAATTTCGCTCTTTGTTCAGCGACATTTCGACGATTTGTCAAATGAAAATTCGGACCGAGTTATCGAAATATTGTGATCCGAAACGTGTCTGTTGATTGCACAATTACGTATTTTAACCTTTCTTTCACTAGGATTAACGCGTGACAAATTCGAATTCATAACAAACAGTTTTACAAACGTACAGTAAGATGGTTTTGGTAAATACCCTGCGTGCCAGAGGCGTCAAAAAGTCAAGATTCTTACTGCGCAGTATAATAAAAGTTCCTGTCAATCGTGAACTGTCAGCCAGACGCGACTGTCTCATTTCTGACACAAATACCGCGGGGAAAGTAATTTCCATTTACGCGAATTGACTGATCTGATTCGATGGATTAAAGCTCTTAATTCAAAAGGAATTGCACTTTCCGAGTAGAAGTTTTCTGGTAAGAGTATAGAAGTTTTTGTACGTCTTTCAATATGACAAACGTTGCTTCAAAACTATGTCGATGTCCTGTAAAAACATCAGACTGTCACGTTCACGCCTGACTGATTGCACGTGGAAATTCAGACTCCAAGAAGAGTTGAGAATTTAATACGCAACCATTTACAATGATTTATGCCGAAACCTTTTAATACTAGTAACAAGACAAGGATCTGCCATAAATGTGAAACTACACTGAAGAAAAAGTTTATTTGGTGTTATGCTTCGTTAGTTAATAAGAACGCGAACGGCGGTCTCAAGTAAGAAAGACAACTTACGAAAGTGAACAGAAGATTGTTAGCGGGCCGTATCTCAAGAAATGCTTATTTTGAAGCCGTTGGTTTCGTTAGTTAATAACTTACGAAAGTTAACTGAAGATTGTTAGCGGGCCGTATCTCAAGAAATGCTTATTTTGAAGCAGTTGGCTTCATTAGTTAATAAGAACTCGAACGGTGGTCTCGAGTAACAAAGTTAACAGAAGATTATTTACGAGAAGTTTAATGCCGGTGATCGTTCTTTGGGTGATTAGGCTCAACGCATAAGCTGTTTGTCATCCATCACATTCAAAGCTTTCAAGTACGAAGACTGCTAACAACGTACATGTATTTCCATTGCGGCACCGCGGCAAGCACCGCGGTTTATCACCTCAGTTTGCAACCGCGGCGTCCTCAAAAACTACCGCGGTCATTTGTGCGGTGACTGCGGCTCCGCGTCTGGTGCACGAGGTTTTTCCGCGGTCGGATGTCCCTATAATTCCCGGCGGTACTGTAAAGGTTTGAATAACAATGAAATAAGTCAGTTATAAAATACCACAGACCTCTGCATTCAGTGATATACCTGGCTGAATGCCTCGGTTCTCGGTATTTAGCTCTTACTTAAATTGATACATACTTTCTAAACCAGGGAACAAGAAACTGATGCTCACTATCCGTGAGGGAAGACACTTGCCGCAGAAGGTGAGCAAAGATGACATATGTGGCAGGTTTGTTAAATTGAGGATTCTAGGGAAAGAGATATAATGTTGTAAAGTTCAAAAAGTGTAACAAGTATTATTAAATAACAGAGAAACTTTTATAACCACACTGATCATAAATATAATTACGCTACAAATGTATTAAATTCTTCATTTTGAACAAAGAATGCAAGAATAGGAGGGGTAACGTTAAAATTGCTTCCAGGTTGCTGTAGTACAGTTTCTTTGCAGGTTTAAACAACTTATTGGTTCAATGGCTCTAGCTAATTTTTATAGTATACATGTACATGTAGCTGTGTATTTTTAGTCAATATTCGCATTTTGGCTCACCTACATGTATTATGAAAGACTCACCAAAACATATTTCTTGCAAGAATGCAAAGAACTTTGTGTTTAGCTGTTTATCCAACTAATAATCCCTACGTACGTAAATGACTGACATAAAGGGTGAAATTAACTCAATCTTTAGAGTTAACCAGTAGTCTACATGATTTAGCTTCAGAAGATGGTGCGACTGCTCAGAGTGAATGGATAAGAAGAAAAGTATAATTAAAAGAGTGATAGCCCTAATCATTTCTGAGGCAGATTTCAGATTTACTGTTTGATAGTGAATGTTGTTCCAACCTGTAACAGCACAGTGAAGGCTCGTAGGTCGTCCTTAGTTCTCTGTCTACAAATGGAAAATACATTTAATGCAATAAATAAAATTAATAACACTTCACCAAATAATTGTATTAAAGGTTGGCCAACAAATAAAATGCATTTGTTAATTATCAAAAGAATCTATAACCAGCTTTCTCAATACCATAGCTTGTGTGAAATTAAGTACAATGTAACAAGCCCAAATTGTTTCTATAACTTTATGGAAACACAGGCAAATATTAAAAACACTGTGTACAAAATGGGCAAACACTCATTCAATTTAATATCTCCGAACTAGCTCAACAGTAAAAAAAAATTTTTTTACCAATCAGAGCGCTTGTTATGTGTGTTCTTTTACTATTAGTTCATAAAGCTGCTCTGGGGGTATTTTGGATGGGGGAATATGCTGCCCAGTTCTCAAAACTCTGACCCTACATGTATTTCAGACCAAAATCAAAATCATTATATGATAGTCAAGACATAAATTCTCCTAACTAGCTCAAGAGTGAAAATGATTTTTCAACCAATCAGAGCACCTGTAAGTTATGTTGTTTTTTTACTTTTAGTTGATACAGCTGCTCCGGGCGGGGATTTTGGATGTGGATGTACTGCCCAGTTCTCAAAACCCTGACCATACATGTATTTCAGACCAAAATCAAAGTAATTATATTATTTACCATACCCCTTTTCAGACCCGCCCCCAAAAATCTGTATCCATACAAAAATTATGTTATCTAATCCGATGACATTTCTCACCATGTTTTGATCTCTTTCTCAATTTATTTTGAAAGCCAATGTCAAAACAACAAGAGAATGTGTGGCCCCATACTCCCATGTCAAAATCAGACTGTCACTAATCCAGACTAAAAAAGGCAACATTTATAACACTATTTCCTTCTCCTCAATTAACTGATAACAGACACACATATGCGGGAGGCGGTCCCGACAGTTAACTGCATACACAATTTATTGTACATGTACTTACATGTTTACATGTATGCTTTACATCAACCTACACACTTTATGTAACATAAGATGCAACTACACACTGTGCAGCCTAGTGTACTCTGCTGGATACGAAAAACCACAAAAAAATCCACAGTATATGTGGTAAAAACTAAGTGGAAACGTATTCCCCAGCCCAATGCAGGCGCACTGACTTCTGGGAGGTAAAAGTCTGAAAACTACCACAACTCTGTAACATGGTCAGCAAAAACTGACATAAATAAAGTTACGGTAATGGTGGAAAGAAATGTCTATAAATGTTGCAGCCAGGACCACAAATACATATAAACTACAACTGACATATCCTTATATACTCCAGTTCCCGCCAAAACTACACTGTCCACAGGGATACCAACACAGTCTTTCGGATAAGGAACTCATTTCTCTTTTCCTTTCATCCAAAGAGAAATATCATTTCAGACTAAAACAACTTGAAAACCATACTCTT
Organism: Actinernus sp. WN-2022; assembly: GCA_030867875.1. NCBI lineage: Eukaryota > Metazoa > Cnidaria > Anthozoa > Actiniaria > Actinernidae > Actinernus > Actinernus sp. WN-2022. Next base: position 29,722,667 of record JAOWCC010000577.1, read on the forward strand.
TGGGGCTGCACATCCCAACATAGCAGCTATGTCATGGTACTATGCATGTATGGAGTCAGTGTTACAATGGTGGGTTAAAATGGTTAAACCCCCCTCCTTCAATGCTTGATTGAAAGTATTTTCATTATTTTACTTAATACTGTATATTTACACAGTTTATTAGGGAATCACGTCCAAATATCGGGCGGAAATCAGATTATCGGAATCGGATCCGATGCCCTTTCCGATACTTGAGCATCGGGAAAATGCTGAAAATGTAGAGGTACTTTCAAGTCTTGTCCGATTCCGATAGCAAATATTCCGATTCGATCCGATCCGATCGGATATTACAGTGACTTGTTCGGAACTCACATCGATCTGTCTGATTTCCAAGTATGCTCTATTAAATTTTTGTAAACATTATTTACGCCAGCACGAGTTCACATAAACCCGAGTTGAACTCAGTGGAGCCAAACTAAATTGTCGTGCTGCTCAGGCACCGATCCCACGCTTCGGAAAACAACAAACAGACCCCAAGACAGACATGAAGAACTACATTTTTACTCGACCCGATAGAGCAATGGACATTGCATTGCATTGCATTTCTTTCACCAGGATTAACGCGTGACAAATTCGAATTCATGACAAACAGTTTTACAAAGTACAGTAACTTTAAGATGGTTTTGGTAAATGCCCTGCTTACCAGAGGCATCAAAAAGTCAAGATTCTTATAATAAAAGTCCCCGTCAATCGTGAACTGTCAGCCAGACACGTGTCTCATTTCTGACACAAATGCCACGAGGGCGCAATTAATTTCCATTTACGCAAAACTGACTGATCTGATCCGATGCATTAAAGCTCTTTTAATTCAAAAGGAATAGCACTTTCCCAGTAGAATGTTTCTGGTAAGAGTATAGAAGTTTTTGCACGTCTTTCAATATGACAAACATTGCTTCAAAACTCTGTTATGTTCTGTAAAAAATCAGCCTGACATGTTCACGCCTGACTGATTGCACGTGGAAATTCAGACTCCAAGAAGAGTTGATATTTTTATACACAAACATGTACAATGATTTCTACCAAAACCTTTTAATACTAGTAACAAGACAAGGATCTGCCGTAAATGTGAAACTACACTGAAGTAAAAGTTTATTTGGTGTTATGCTTTGCGCTCAGCGAGTGAGTCAAGCTTTAAAGCGGGCCACGTACCGCCGGTCTGGGAACTATTAGCGAGCAGCTGTTGTTTTGTTTATTTTACGGCTCACATTATTTCGATAACTGCATGGTCCGAATTTACTTGAAAACTTCATGCAATGACTTTTACAAATATCTGGAAGTCTGACGGATCTGAATATTATTGTGGATATACGGATAACCTTTACAAAATTGAACACTTCCGAAGTTGAGATGTGTGATTTATAGTAACGCATTCCTTTCATTTATGACCCTTCCGGCCTTCGATTCAAACCGGGTTCAAAGCATCAGATTTAGCCTTATTATACTGACTGAACTGAAGTAAACTCTACAGTTGTCCTCCTGTACCATTCGAAAATGAGCCGAAAAGTTCAGTTAGTCAAAGTCCAAATAAAGTTTACAACTCAGGTTGGTCGAATTGACCGAGCTGGAAAAAGTAACTTGATCTTGGACGGTCAAGGATCGAAATTTCGAAGAAGTGAAGTTTTGTGCAAATATTCGCTGTGTACCAAACAAAATTTTGCACGATATTTCGTAGAGTGCAGCAAATTTTCGTGCTAACCTGTCGCAGAGGACTGCGAAATGTCACACAGATTAAACAAAAAGCTTAACAAATTTTCATCGAAATATCGCCAAAATTCCGGCTCATGAAAATTTTCGTTCATTTTCGTCGTAAAGCACCGAAAAGCCTACCCTGGGTGCCAGAGGTTCTACTGCCCTCTCTAAGCCAAAGTTTAGGATCGGTACCGATACGCGATACTTACTTCCGATTCCGAGTCTTTCGGTACAGATACTGTACTTATTTCCGATTCCCATTCAATCGGCACCGATTCAATCGGGTGGACCTTCAGTGACATCGGAATCGGAATCGTTCAGGACCGATTCCGATATTTGGACGCGCTCCCTTAGTCATTTATGAATATTTGCTTTGATCTTAACCATACAACATCCGTGTGAGGTTCATCAGTTCAAACGAAAATCGCTGACAATGACCGTGTCTGGCCCGGACACAATGTAATGGTAGAGCTTTCACAATGACAGAGTCCCTTTAACAGCATGTACCTACCTATTCATGTCTTGCAGCAGACTGTTTATAATGGATTTGAGAACTGCTTTCTGAACTTCTTGAGGCTTTAAACAAACAGAGTACACATACATGTACAGTAAATACCTAAATTTGATTTGAAATGTTGCTCTGTTAGAAACTTAGTAGTGACCTAACACAAACATATTTTCCAGTAACACTGGCTTACCAAAGTAAGAACAATATCATAGGTTATCCTGACAAAGTCATAGTCCAGGCAGCTACCATCTTTATCTTCAGGACCTAAACAATTATCTTTTTTCTGTAAGGTTAAAAAACAAAAATAGTTCAAATGATATTCTGCATATCTGTGTGCACTGTAAGTTTTTCATATCTACTGTATTTTATACAATAAACAGGACAAAATGCACGCTCTCATGGGTCAATAGCCATGATCTATTAGAGTACAGATGGCACACGTCATCTGTGCATCTATAAGAGGCCAGGCACACAGCAAAGTAACATCTATTTGTTAAATCTATGCATACTGCAGTATTTATAAAAATAATACAATGGACAACTTGCTCCTGTAAGAACTAGACAATATCCCTTTATCACATGGTGGCCATCTGGGAATAAGACCATTCTACCTGCCCATCCAGCCTTGGTCTAGGAGTAAGACCATTCTACCTGCCCATCCAGCCTTGGTCTGGGAATAAGACCATTCTACCTGCCCGTCCAGCCTTGGTCTGGGAGTAAGACCATTCTACCTGCCCATCCAGCCTTGGTCTGGGAATAAGACCATTCTACCTGCCCATCCAGCCTTGGTCTGGGAATAAGACCATTCTACCTGCCCATCCAGCCTTGGTCTGGGAATAAGACCATTCTACCTGCCCGTCCAGCCTTGGTCTGGGAGTAAGACCATTCTACCTGCCCATCCAGCCTTGGTCTGGGAATAAGACCATTCTACCTGCCCATCCAGCCTTGGTCTGGGAGTAAGACCATTCTACCTGCCCATCCAGCCTTGGTCTGGGAATAAGACCATTCTACCTGCCCATCCAGCCTTGGTCTGGGAGTAAGACCATTCTACCTGCCCATCCAGCCTTGGTTGAACACATTTTAAAATGAGGCTGGACAGGCATGAACAATGGTTTTATTCAAGATGGCTGCCGTGTGGCAAAGGTCTATTGTGGAGTCGGCATTGATGGGGAAGATAAACACTGGTAGAATCAATAAAAAGTTGAATAAGGCTCAGATGACAAACTTTTCAGGTGCTGAACCCAAATCTATAAGACAGTGATTAGCATTGAATTCAGTGCATGAGAAGCTTGTGCCATCTGAAACAGGCCTACGGTGTCTGACCCCCCCCCCCCCCCCCCCCCCATCCCCCATAACAGTAGCAGACTCCAGGGAGGTACACCAAGACAAGACAAGACAAGACATATTTTATTAGAGTGCCAAGCAACAGACTGTACATAGGCATGCTTCTCCAATATTCTATACAAGGATGGTTTGCCTAACTTTAAAACATTCATAGATGTATTTTGCTATTTCTGGCTTATGTTTTTTTGGTGCGATTAAATCTTTATAGTTTGTTATTTTTTTGTTTATATCTTGAAAAAGAGAGTTTCTCAGATCAGAATATAATTGACATTTAGATAAAAAATGTTCTTCATTTTCCATAATTTGACAATGTGGGCATATTCTCAATTCAGGACTCACATAAACTCTGTTATAACGGCCTCTTTCAATTTGTAAAATATGGTCGCTTATTCTTAACTTAGTTAGTGCTCTGCGATGATCTATGTTTTTAACTTCCAATAAATAATCTTCGAGTTTATATTCTGTTTTGAACTCACGAAATGTTCTTAATTTGTTTCCTCCCACTGATCTGGATTCATCATCGAAGATGCTTGATCTCCAGTCTTGAGTTTCAATATCCTCTAGTCTTTGTTTGGTATATTTATAAAACCGCTTGATCTCGTTTTCATCAATAACGGCATCTTGTTGGGATTCCCAGCAATAGCCAAAGCCATTCTGAAATAATATAGCTTTAATTTGCATTGCCCAGTTCTTCGAATTTGTGTGACTTAGCATATCTAAGTAGGCTTGCTTTGCGATTCTATTTTCGTCTAATGTTAGAAGGCGGGCCCAGAATGATAATGCCTTAGATTTTACTTCAATAATGATGGGGAAACGGCCTAATTCTGCACGGCAAGCTTTGTTCACCGCTCTTTTGCTTACGCCTAGGATTTGTTTACAGAACTTTGTGTGAACTTGTTCTATTGGGTCACGTGATTCATTATATTTAACAGTATCAAGACCCCAAATTTCAGAGCCATATGTGAGAATGGGTTTTATTAGGGTATCGAATAGATGTAAGGTAAGTGACAGGTCTCTTCTAAATGAGATTCCCATGTTCTTGCGGAGTGAGTAAAAAGCTTTTAGTGCAACCTTTTTTAGCTCTTGTTTTGCTATAATAAATGATCCAGAGGCACTTAAAGTCAATCCTAAATACTTATATTTAGTTACGTTCTCAATCAGTGTTGTCCCAACGTTGAATAAATAACGATTTAGTTTTCTACCATTAGGGTTAAATATTATTACTTTTGTTTTATTTTCGTTGATGTAGAGACTGTTGGCTTTGCCGTAATCCAGTAGGCATTTTAAATTGTTTTGTAATCCCAACTGAGACTTTGAGATAATTACTAAATCGTCTGCATATAGTAAGCAACTAACGGTTCTGTTGTTTAGTTCGGGGGCGTCTTTGTCTTTGTTAAGAATGTTTGCTAGATCACTTAAATATATATTGAAAAGGGTAGGTGACAACATGCACCCTTGCTTGACTCCTTTATGGCACGCAAATTCCTCCGAGATGTGTCCGTCAAGTTTAACACACGCGGAGTCTTTGTTGTACATGTCTTTAATAATGGCAAGAAAATTTCCGTTTATACCAATGTTGTTTAACTTTGTGTATAATTTGTCGCGTGATATGTTATCGAAGGCTTTGCTAAAATCGATGAAGCAAGTGTACAAGAAATTATTCCTGGGTTTTGGCTTGTTCTTTATATATTTGTCGATCAGCGCTTTTAATACTAAAAGATTGTCAGTACCTCTAAATGTTTTCCTGAAACCTGCTTGTTCTTGAGGCAGGATATTGTGAAAATCTAGGTAGCTAACTAGCCGTGTATTTAATAGCAGAGCAAAAAGTTTTCCTAGGTGGGACAGGATTGTAATTCCTCTGTAGTTTCCTGGCTCTGATTTCGTGCCATTTTTATATATAGGAGTTATGTATCCAAAGGCCCAAATTTTAGGATATATTTTCGAGTTTAGAATAGAATTAAATAACGTAGTTATTGTTTCCGATAGTAGTTTATAACTGACCTTCAGGAATTCGTTGTTAATAAAATCGCTTCCGGGTGTTTTGCCGCTTTTAAGTGCTTTAATTCCATTTATCACTTCTTCTTTCGTAAATGCGAAGTCAAGTGGACCGGCTTCATTGTTTTCGGCATGCGTACTTGTGTCGTGTGTTTCACCAATGTTGTCTTTTTCGGCTTTGTTAAGATCTTTGAAATATTCATGAAAGCTGCTTAGATCAACATGTTTGGTATCATCTGCTCTATTGTTGTCGGTGTTTAAGTTTCTTAGTGCTTTCCAAAACTGCCGTGGGTTGTGTGATCTTAGCTTTGATAGTTTATCAAATTCACTATCGTAGAACTTTCGTTTTTTCCGTTTTAGTAGTTTCCTAAACATTTTCTTATTGCTATTTAGCAATTGGGGGTTACATGTAGCACCCTGTAGCTATGTAGCTATAAGGGTACATGTATGTGCCACCCCAAAGGGTATGATTTTCATGCTGTTTTAGTCTGAAATGCATGTATAAATTTTGACTTTTTAGTCTGGTAGGGTATTATTTTGCATGGAAGTATGCACAAAATAAGATACATATTTTCACGATTTCGGGGTCAGGCCTGGAATAGGGTATAGAAAATCATATATCTTAGGCTGAAATAGGGTCTGGTTTTTGAGACCTGGGCAGCGCAGGGTGCTACATGTAACCCCCAAGAAAAGCGAGTTGCAGCTCACATTTCAAGCACTAGCCCTTTTTTTACTCTGACAAAGGACTAGAACTAAAAGGTAAAGTGACCTTATTTAATGTCAGTAGCTCCTATGCCTGATTTTTTCGGTCGTTACATCGATGACTGCATCGGTGCAACTTCTTCTAGTAAACGAGATCTAGAACGGTTTATTGATTTTGTTAACAACTTTCATCCGGCTCTCGACTTCACATGGGAGATTTCAGATGTTTCTATCACTTTTTTGGATGTCAATGTTTCTGTTAGCGGCAATAGTCTAACCACTACTGTTCATTACAAGCCAACTGATTCGCACAGTTATTTATTGTTTTCATCTTCTCATCCTACACATGTTAAAACCTCTATCCCATATTCTCAATTCCTTAGGCTTCGCCGTTTGTGCAGCGATGAATCCGACTTCAATTCAAAGTCTGAGGAGATGCACCAGTTCTTTGTCGAGCGCGGTTATCCTACCGCTGTTGTGACAACTGCATTGAACCGCGCCCGTGACATCGACAGAAGCACGGCTCTGCTACCGTCCAAACCTAAGACTGAAGATAGGATTCCGTTTCCATTGACTTACCATCCGTCTAATCTGTCTAACAAGAAAATTATCCAGAGGAACTTTAAGATTTTACAGAGTGATCCAGAGACCGCCTCTATTTTCCCGCAGCCTCCTCTCATTTCTTTCAAACGTGACAAGAATCTCCGTGATTCCCTAGTCAAAGGATCACTACAACCTGATCTTCAACCAGGCACTTTTAAATGTTCTAGGACACGATGCAATACCTGTGCTTACACTAAACCTACGACATCTATTTCAGGACCCAAAAGCTCTCTTAAAGTCAGTGATCATTTTGATTGTACTTCCAGTAATGACATTTATTGCATCACCTGCACACTTTGTAACAAACTCTACATCGGAGAAACAGGGCGAAGATTAGGAGATCGATTCCGCGAACACTTGCTAGATGTTAGAACTAACAGCAAGGATCTCGCCAAACCTGTAGCTCGTCACTTTAACCTTCCTGGTCATTGCATTGATCACATCACTGTATGCAGCATTTCTCTGCATCAAGGTACTACCGACACTCGTAAACGCAAAGAACAGAACTTTATTTTCAAATTAGGAACTTTGTCACCTCACGGTATTAATGAACGCTTTTCGTTCATTTAATTTCAGAATTCACGTATTCACTCACACTTAGATCAGCATGTTTCCTTAGTTTACTCATCAACACTTGCTGTTACAACTATTAGCATTTCTATTGTTGGTGCACTTTTCTTTGATCACAATTGATCCAAGCACATGTTTCCTTAGCGGTAATCATGCATTGGCGCAATTTCCTTTGATCCCAATTGATCGGAGTACATGTTTCCTCAGCGGTAAGCATGCACTCGATACTATAAACCATTTCCCCACCCACAATTCCCTCTTTTGTTCTGACGAAGGGCTAGCGCTCGAAACGTCAGCTGCTACTCGCTTTCCACGGCGGTTAGCATACCTCAATCGACCTTAGTTGATTACATACCATTGTTTATCTTCCCCGCCGACGCAGACCAAAACTAGTTTTTACAGGAACTAGTTGCCTACCATAGCTCAATATAGGAGACCTACACTCTAACATCCTTATCCAAAAAATATGTGAAGGTCTAACCATTTGCAGTTTGAGAACAAGATTGTTTCACAAAGGCAGCACTTTCTACTCAGATATTTTAAGGTCCAGCCAGGGTTTTGAACCCTCAAGCTCCCACGCAACAAACAGCAATTAACCACTGAGCATACCGGAAGGCAATTAAAATGAAATGTCAGATACTACTTGCATTCTATGGTGGTAAGTATAACCAGTGTCTCAAAATAATAGGATGCAATAATTAACTTATATTCCATGAAACAAATATAACGTTATAAACCAAAGGAACCCTGTATTCATACCTTAAATACAGCATTGATATCAGCAACTGAATCAAAAGTGGCTGTCAAGAATGAGAGGAGGGTCTTATAGTCTCCTGATGCCTTGGCTGTTCTCCAATCATTCCTGAAAGAAATGTTTACAGGTATTCATTTATATAGTGCAAATTTTATATGAATATATTCAAATGAGCTTCACAAGAGAGATCTTGAGATATGGACTGTTAATGTGGTGCAATGTGCTGTCATGCAGTTTCCAATCATGAGTGTTTGTTATAGTTCCTCCAGAATACCACACTGTTGTTCAGGGAGACAATCCCCTATTCTTTCATGAAATAGCACAACAGGTTCTTTAACATCTCCCTCATATTCATTAGCAGAGGAAGGAGACAAGCTAAGGCCAACAACTTAAATGTCCCTGCCCAAGGACACAGCCACAGGGTTTTGAACCCATGACCTCCCACACCCTGAACTACAAGGAGTGGAGGGGTCTTTAAAATTTCCACTAAAAGAAACAATTTTGCCACCACCAACCCCTCTCCCACACCCCACTACTAATGTTCCAACATTAGTAATGTCTGGTCCCAGCTTATTAAAAATTAATGTTCAACCTTAAATAGTATTATTTGGCACTTACTGTTGATGCTTTTCCCAGTATTGAAATTAGACATCACTGAGAACACTATTGATAGAGTATGGTCTAATCAAATTTTTAAATTTAATAAAAATTTGTATCCACAAACATGTATACCATACCCAAATAATTTTAAGACCCTCCCCAAAACCTCCTCCTCCCCCCCCCTCCCCCCCACCCACAATAAAGTCAGTTAGTAAAAAAAAACACTTTACATTACCTCATTAAATATTCATGATGAAATTAGTCTGAAGTCATTTTCCAACTTTTGAACAGTTTTCAGATCTTAGAGCACTGCATATATTGCTAAACATTACATATTTTTTTTTAAACATGCTCATTCTAAAACAGGAAGCAGTTAAAGAATGGACTTGTCATGTGACACCCAACTTTTCTTGGGTCAATTAATATTTATCTCACATCAAACAACCTGTATTTACTCAAGCAAAATGCTATTGAGTGACAGCTGATTGACGACTAAGTTTATATATGGCTTATTAGCCAACATGAATAGGGGTTTTAAATTACGGCAGACTGTGTTTCATAAAAAAGACAACTCCTCAACTTGCAGGCCGATTCTCAAGTAACTTTATGTTGTAGTTTGTCTGTTCATAGAATCCAGTTAAAACACAAATGACAGTAACAGACAACTCATCAAAGTGTGAAATGAGAATAAACTTTTTTTGAGTATAATTAGTGGGCCATCACTAATCTTGAGGAACTTTGTTTTATAGTTACATGTAGTCTGGTGTATAAGTTAAACAGTGGATAGTGTTCTACATGTATCTGTGTCAAGACATGACAAAAATGTATTCTGCACTGTTTGATAAAAAATATTTTTCAGTAAGAAATGCTGTGTATTCACTAATCAGCTGTATTATAATTATAGAACCATAGCATATATTTTACTTCCCACCAGTACGAAGTTACCATGGATTATTAATCACAAGATGTCATGTTTAAGCTAATTTTGAAGAAACAAATAAAGGCTGAGCATCAAAGCATTTAACAATTAACCATTAAGTGACAATGTTAGAATTGCAGCTGCTAAAAATTTCGGAGGAGCTTATGACACGAGACTCTGAAGAATAAGAGGAGGCAGGCCGCAAATATAATAGCTGCAGGAGAAGTTTAAAAAGTTAAAGAGAAACTCAATCGAATTAAACTATGTATTTGAAATTTTCCAGGTTTTCTGTAGTATTATGCCAGTGCCAATCAGCAAGAACATTATGAGTGAAACAAAAGGTTTTCAGAAAAATACTTCACTCCCAATTTAGCTAGACCAACACAAGCTGCAATGAATTCCTTTTCTAAGTATTACATGTATAATGGACAGATTTTCAGCTGCGTTTGTCTATAACATCTTTGACCCATGGCTGAGCACTACAACTACCAATAATTTTGATATTCAATATTTTCTGAAGAATAAACTACACCATAATTATGTGAAAGAGAGTTTGTGGAAGTAGCATTTATGTATGTACAGTTGTATAGGGTATTCAAATAGTGCAAATTCTATATGGATATATTCAAATGTGCTTCACAAGGTATTTTTTGTGGTATGGACTGCTATTGTGGTGCATTGTGCTACCGTGCAGTTTATAATCATGGCCGATAGTTAGAACCTCAGAATACCAGGCTGTTGTGTTGGGAGACAATCCCCTACTCTTTCTCAAAATAGCACAACAGGTTATTTTACGTCCCCCTCAAATACATTTGTAGTTTAGAAGAGGAAGGAGACAATGGCAACAACTTATAAGTCCCTGCCCAAGGACATAGCCAGAATGTCAACCTCTGACCTCCTGCACTCTAGACCGTGCTCTAGACCGTGCTCTACCAACTGAGCTAACCAGTGATCCGTTGCAGCTACACGAGGCTAGTTATAGTCCTGACTTTCTGAATGTCATAGTAACTCTTGGTGGTATTTCCCTTTATAAACATTACAAACATACTGGTACTCAGTTTTGCAATGCCAATATATCCTGATAACCCAAGGTCAAGTTTGATATACCGATTTATGACTTGGTCCCACTGACAGACTCTTTCTTCAACTCACCCATTCAATTATAATTTTCCTAATAATAATGACAATAACACTAGCCATGAGACAGATAATGTATCATTTTAGAGAGCAGGGCTTTCAAGAAGTTTTGGAGTAAGTGGCCGTAAATGAAAAATATATACAGTGGTATTTGCTTTTTCCTTTAACCCTTTCACTCCCGGACGTGTTTGGGCTCAATGGGTGAAATGCAGAGTGCTAACTCAACCCTCCCCCCTCAGTTCCAGTTTGGCTAGCCCGGGCTAGTTAAATACTGCTGACTTTTTAAACCAAGGGCTCAAACTTTCCCCATGATGCCATTCGGCAGAATTCTACGGACTCGGCGGCGGTGAGTATGGTTTCTTCTGTAGGTTTTCCAATGAAATGTGCTCTAATTTGGGACAAATAAGCCACTGTGAGAGAGCTAGAGGACATCATTAAGTCTGATGACGGCTTAAAAGTACTAATGGTTTGCTTTTAGTAGGCCTTGTGAGGGGTTTCACAGGATTTTTCTGTTGTGTTTCTGCTTTGAGACACATGAAATAATTCTTCACTGAAATCCTTGAAATCCTGCAGTTGGTTGTCTTTTACCCCTGCTCAACCTATTAGGATGTGTTTTTGTCACTTTAAAGCAACGGCTCGAGTCCAAATCACCGCTCTTGGTTGTAGGGGTAAAAAACCTACAGGAGTCCCAGAGGGGGGGTCCGCTTGTGAATTTTTTGTTGATTACCCAGCATGCAATTGGAGGTGGGAGCAGGAAAACATGGTGGAGAGAAGTGCAGCATTAAAGGGGCCGTCTCACCCACAGTGCTTAGCGCGCTCACATAGCTGATAGCGGCCATTTTCGATGCCATCGAAATCCAGAGTTTTATGGCAGTGGTCTTAATCTTCTCTACATCTCTGTCATCCTTCCAGCTATCATTAAAATAATCACACTAGGTTGAACCTTTTTTATTGCTCTTCCTGTTGAGCCTCTTATTTAAGTCTTTTAAATTATTTGGTCATGTAAATTTTAGTTTTATTTCAGGTGGCCGTAGTTCTCTGATTGATGCCTGAGTCTCGTTCGTCCTCAACAAAAGGAAACAATTGTCCGTTTGTGTCCAGGATTTCCACCTACAACATGGAGAAGTTATCCTGACCATTAATCTTTATATTTAAAGATATATTAGCGCTTAGTTGGAGTATCTACTATCTTTGAGCCGATTTGGGTTGTTGAACTGACACCGTGGCTGGCTAAATATTATACGCGACCATATGGCAACAAAGCTCCGCTTGGTCGACCCGAAAAGAACTGAGCAGTTTCCTAAAATCATTTTTAGGGCTTTGGCGTTTAACTTGTGGAAACAGGTCTCTCTCTGGTTTCGAAGGACTTTTAGACAGTGATTTTGCCGAGATTTTCGGATTCACCGTGTCGATCAAAGTTTATACTCGCACGAAATTTGACAAACAAAGCCGCCGAGATAATAATTTCCCATTCAAGCGAGCTCTCGAACTGGTTCTCTGCTACTGCCATCAACGAGATTGCCTGCTAGTAGATCTCTCTCTCTCTCTCTTTCTCTCTCTCTCTTTCTCTCTCTCTCTGCAGGGAAAAACAAAATCGAGCCGTAGAAACCTCTCGCTTTAATAATTATTAGTATTACCTGGAAAGAGTGTCTCTGTTTATAGCACTGAGATAGTACGGAAGCGACGGGTGAGCGGTAATAGTCAACAAACTATAATAGGCAACGAAACTAAGCTTTTTCGACCCGAAAAGAACTGAACAATTTCCTAAAATCATTTTGAGGCCGGGCTTCGGCGTTTAACTCTCTCTATCTCTGGTTTCGAAGGGCTTTCACGCAGTGATTTCGTCGAGATTTTCGGATCAAAGTTTATACTCGCACGAAATTTGACAACAGAGCTGCCGAAATAATTATTTTCTATTGAAGCGAGCTGTAATTTGTCACTGTTCTCTCTTGAACTGGTTCTCTGCTACTGCCAGCAACGAGATTGGAGATTGCCTGCTAGCAGATTATATATCTACCTGCAAGTAAAAATAAAACGGAGGAGAGAGACCTCTCGCTTTCATAATTATTAGTATTACCGGGAGAGAGTGTTCTCTGTTATAGCAATGAAGGGAAGCGACGGGTGAGCGGTAAATATTATAGTGCAGCCAAATACTGCTGTATAACACTTTGCTGACTTCACATTCAATTGGTAAGGTACTATTAGTTTCAAGGTCATCCATGTTCAAGGCAAAATTATCATGTCACCAACATACAGAAATAACGCTCAGTTCGTGAGGTTCCCGCCGTGAACAAGGGGTCAAAGTCCCGGATATAAACAACAACAAAGCACGCGAAGCACTGTGGGTGAGACGGCCCCTTTAAGAATAGCACGCTTAACAGTCGCAATGTGTGTTTTGTGCAAACAAACCTGGTGGTTCGAAAGATTAAAGAAGGTACTGTAATCAGTGAGTGCTGATTTTGTGTTTGCTTTTGATTTCAAGGGCGAATGGGAAGGATTTTGTAGGCCGATTTTCAGCTCCTCAAAATTGGTGAAAATCTGAGAAACGAAAAACGATCTCCAAAACAAATGAGTTTTTCTCCAAAGTGGGAGAGTCAAGCAATCCCAGTTATAGCCGTGGCTTTGAAGTCATTCATCCCTTGAAATAATATCGCAACATCGTATTTCCAGCGTGTCTAGGTTTGATGCAATAATTTTCTCCAGGTACATGCTTCATATTGGCCGGTTACGGCCGGTTCAGGAGCGAAAGGGTTAAATAGCTTTAAATCAGCAGTGGCAGACTAAAGTAGCCAGCTGGAAATGATTAACTAGCTGGCAATTTTTGCTGGCACGTTAAGAGAATGGTATCAGTATACTTCTAAACCCAAAGGAGTGAAACCTCTTTTGGAAATACACTCAATATGATGATCATGGAAGCACTATGAACTACAGTGCCCACAGTACTGTGATTTTGCAATATTGTCACACTTTTACGACTCATTATCACTAATGTTCAACATGAATGCGACACTTTTCGCACTCGTGACACTAAATCATCCCTTTCTGAGATACATGTCTCGCACAATCTGAGAAGCAATGAGAGAAATGTGCCACCTTGCTTCATTTCTAGAATGAACTCAGTACCCATAGCCATGAGATATTATTGCACAGCACATCAATCTATTTTAGCCATGAGATAGTTAATCTTTTAATCAATGGCATATAATCACATTATCAAGCTGTAAAAGAGAATAGCAAGTTGTGAATAACAACAGTTACAGCCTCTGAGAACCCAAAATAAGAACTAGGATATTTGTATCATCAAAAGGTATTCAATAAAATACTTGTCCAACTTTGTAAATATTGGACTTCTGCTGTTGAATGATAGCTCTATCAATTTTAAAGAACTGAAAACGATTCCTTTCAGTATTTCTATTCATTTTACTCTTATTATTATTTTTGTTGGACAGTATTATTTTAATAATTCTATACTCTCAGAGATTCCACTAGAACAGCATAATGCCTTTTGTACCAGTATGATAGAAGAGGCTAGCAGAATCTCTGACTCTGTGTTTACTAAATTATTATGAATTGTGCATGAAGTTACCATGGAAACTTTTGTTATGGTTCAACAGTCTGATACCTGCATGAGAGTAGAAACCAAGACTCATCTATTATTCAAGCAGTACTACCCCAATCCTCTCAGACTACACAAGGATCGACTTTACCTATTAGAAACTACAATAGACCTCTTAAGTGTATGATGCAATGTTTCCCATTTCAAGTCTTTGGGAAATAATTACTTATTTATGCTTCATTTACATTCATTCAGATCTAAATACAATAAAACCACGATGAAGAACAAAATCTACAAAACAGTTCAAATGATTTTGAATAACTGGAGCAGAAAGAATCAATTCCCCAAAGACTTGAAATGGGGAAAACATTGTGCAATAGCTAAAGAGTTCTATTACAGTTAAGATAAGAATTCTGCATTTTTGCATAATAACAAAAAGCACTTGGACTTTCTTTGAGCCACCTACATGTACATTAACATATTTGTTGTTACACTTCACTGTCTCAGGGACATAGAAAATTTTAGAGACAAGAGTAAACATAGTTATAGAGCTGCCATTTTATTATGTTCTTTGCTTTTTTTCTACTTTGCTTTTTTTCTACTTCAAAGACAGGCCATTATACTGAAAACCAGGTAATTGACAGCAGGGGAATTGGTCCATTGCCTTGCTATTATCTACATTCCAGCTGTCTTTTTTCACAATTTTATCACATAATGGTAGTCTATATTTTGTAAACAATATGCTATAGATATATTTACACAAATTTGTAAATTCCAACTTTGGGGTCTTAGGTTCTTTAATCACCCTTCCCTAAATGGTGCATTTTGGCAAAGCTTTGTGATTGAAGTATTAAAGAGGATTTAGATTAAATATCTTGAATTTTGTAGCATGTACATGTACTAAGCTATTGTTGGCCTTATACAACAAAAATTATACAACAGGATTTGCTGTGTCCTGTACGTATACTCTGGCAGTCAAAAACACAAATGGAGTTGTAGTACATGGAAAAGAGTACAGGAATCATGAGACACATAGCAGCAACTGATTTCTGTAGCTTTCTGAAATCTAAAGCTTGAGGAGTTGCATTCCAAACATTGCATTAGCCGACTATCAGTCACATGTGGAGTCTAGTCTCAAAAATAGCTTTCAAAGGCATACCCATGTAAAAATAAAGGTGGGACTGAGGCGGGATCCCACCTGTCCCACCCGGGATCCCGGGTGGGAATGGCGGGATCCCAGGTGGGATGGCGGGATCCCGCCAATCCCACCCAGGATCCTTAGGCAATCCCACTTGGGATCCCACTTGGGATCCCACCTATCAGGTGGTATATATGTACTCCCACCCGGGATCCCGGGTGGGAATGGCGGGATGGCAGGATCCTGTCAGTCCCACCTGGGATCCTTAGGCAATCCCACCTGGGATCCGGCCTATCAGGTGGGATATATGTACTCCCACCCGGGATCCCGGGTTGGAATGGCGGGATCCCAGGAAGGAAAGTGGAATCCCACCAATCCCACCTGGGATCCCACCTATGAGGTGAGATCTATGTACTTCCACCCAGGATCCCGGGTGGGAATGGCTGGATCCCAGGTGGGAAAGTGGAATCCCAGCCGGGATCCTTAGTTGATCCCACCTATCAGGTGGGATCTATGTACTGCCACTTATAGGATCCCGTGTGGGAATAGTGGGATCCCAGGTAGGAAATCAGAATCCCACCATGAATCCTTAGACAATGATCCTCTCTACCAGACAGGCCACCTTGTGGACCTACATACTCCCACCTGGTATCCCAAGTGGGATCTCAGGTGGGAAAGTAAAATCCTGCCAATCCCACCTGGAAGCCTTAGAAAATCCCTTCTATACCAGGTGGGAATGGCAGGATCACACCTGGAAGCCTTTAACAAGAGGCTATGAAATTAAGGTACTATGAAAACTGTATGTACGTTACAGTGTAAATACTAATATAAATATTTTCATAGGATACACATTGTACATATGCAAAGTTATATGCAGCACTTGCTTCCAAATTTGCATGCAGCTAGAACATTCATGAACACCCTTATTAGTTGCGGATTTCACAAGGCAAAGTTTGTTTGGCACCTGACAGATCCATGTCCAGAGGAAACATACACCCAAACAATTCTTGATAGAACAAATTGGAACTCCAACCAATAATAAAATGGCTTTCAAACGATCTAAAGTTACTTTTATTTAAACAATATTAAGACTTAACATTTGCTCTAAGAGCCTAGAAGCTCATGCATCTAGAGAGCTTATGTTAAATAAATTACAATGAATAATGATATAGCCGCATTACAATTAAGTTACTTATGAGGGGTATTAGTGATTTAAATTGCCCCGAGAGCCGAGGGAAGATTTGTAAAAGCGGCCTCGGGACTTTTACAAATCTTCCCGCTGCTCTCGGGGCAATTTAAATCACTAATATCCCGAAATGCCATGATATAAGTTTGTTATACCATGATCGCCGAGGAACGGAACAAATCTCTGAGAAGTTTAGTTTTCTCTGCCGAAACTAAAGACGTCGCAGTCGAGTTGCTTTCGAAAAGTTTTGTTTAATGTTTGACTGAGCGCCATTGATTAAACGACCCTGGCTTCCCCTTGGGAAAAGCGTGTTGTTTTTGAGAAGAATAACACTAAAATACAATGTAATTATGCGGTTGACTAAATATTCAAAGAGCATGAATGGATTTTAATTACGTCACGTTAATGGTTTTAAGTATCCCACATGGAGGAAGCGGGTTTGAGAAATTAAGAGAAGAATATGCAGATTGAAATAGGTCATCCCACATGGATTAAATTGAAGGTTATGATGAAGACAGGTCAGTTTGGATTCAGTATTTTTCATCCGGGAGCGTAGGGCTAGTCGTGCCAGAGGGGAGCAGGAGTTGATGCTTTTGACCTTCTCACTTCCAGCCTGCATTCTCTTCTAATTTTCCCTCATTACGCATGCAGGGGAAATTTAGAAATATGCAGTCTCGAAATTTCCGGGCGGGAAATTTCGAAACAATGCATATTTCTAAATATCCCTGCCATCAGGGAAAATTAGTGCTTTAAATGTGCCTCGGAGAACAAAAGAATCCGAGGCTACCATGGTATAACAGACTATAGAATCCTCGTAAGTCTTGCAACGATACCGAAACACGATCCCGTAAATTTTGAATGAGTAAGTCTATTGAGTCTTGACAACACAGTGAAAAGTCTTGAATAAAATCCTGTTCCTTAAGTCTAGAGTTTTAACTTAATTGAAGTCTGGCACACAATCTTGGCCCGTAGATAATTCCGATTGTATCCTTTGTCGTGAAACTGTCGGCAGAGTCCGCTGCAAGTGGGTGGACAATCTCACGACTACATAAACTAAATTATGCAAAGGTCTGCGGGTCGATCTGAAGCGTTGAAGAAACATACTTGTCATCTAGAATCCAGAACAACACTTCTATTGAACTTGCAATGAAACGAAGTCTTGACAACGAGTCTTGACAACACAGTGAAAAGTCTAAAAAGGAAGCCTTCGTTATTAAAGTCTGGAGTCTGGACTTAATAAGCCTGGCACACAATCTTGGCCCATAGCTCGTAGATAGGATCAAAGTATGGTAACGAGAGTCACTGGTATTACATCTCACTGTGTATACACACTGGAACAAGATATGACAGACCATAGCGGCATCTAACACAACGTCGAATCAAATATTATAATATTAACGCTGCCCAAAATAAACCAATTGTTATCTGTGGATTGATCACGTTTAGTCTAATTGCTTGATCCTGCTATCTGCAGTCTGCCTAGAACATCTAACCTCAGATTGTATTTCGATACCTAAGTGTTTCAAGTTTATCAATTACTTATGCGGTTGTAGACTGGAAGGCGCCGTAGTTTCGCCTGAGTCAACAATACTTCATCCATATTAATAACTCGGTTAGAGAGACGATTGAGGCAAATTAAGTACTTCATGACGGAATGGTAGCCTTAAACCCTCTAAAACTCTCTAGCGAACATTTATCTTTCAACTAAAGCGCATGCCTCCTCTTTATCGCTCGATCACAGCGTCTCCGACCCACATTGTTAGCGGCAGAGGTCACAACTGATCAAAAATTTTACTTGATTGAACATTAAAAATAAAAATAAAAAGACACAGACTGCATTTCAAGACTCCGGCTGCTGCCATTAACCCTTTCACCACTACAGGCCGGAAAAGCGGCGAATATGAAGCATGTACCTGGGAAAAATTATTGCATCAAACCTAGACATGCTGGAGATACGATGTTGCGATACTATTTCAAGGGATGAATAACTTCAAAGTCAGAGCTATAACAGGGATCGCTTGACTCTCCCACTTTGGAGAAAAACGCATTTGTTTTGGAGATCGCTGTTCGTTTCTTCGATTTTCGCGAATTTTGAGGAGCTGAAAATCGGCTCAAGAAAACCTTCCCATTTGCACTTGAAATCAAAAGCAAACACAAAATAACCACTCAGTCATTACAGTACCTTGTTTAATCTTTCCAACCAGCAGGTTTGTTTGCATAAAATCCACCAAACGACTGTGAAGCGTGCTATTCTTAATGCTGCACTTCTCTCCACCATGTTTTCCTGCTCCCCAACTCCAATTGCATGCTGGGTAATCAGCAAAAAAATCACAAGGGGAGCCCCCCTCTGGGACTCCTGTAGGGTTTTTTTATAAGTCTTTTACCCCTACAACCAGGAGCGGTGATTTGGACTCAAGCCGTTGCTTTAAAGTGACAAAAGCACATCCTAATAGGTTAAGCAGGGGGAAAAGACAACCAACTGCACAATTTCAAAGGTTTCAGTGAAGAATTATTTCATGTGTCCCAAAGCAGAAACACAAAAGAAAAACCCTATGAAACCCCTCACAAGGCCTACTAAAAGCAAACCAAGTACTTTTCAGCCATCCTCAGACTTAATGATGTCTTCAAGCTCTCTGACAGTGGCATATTTATCCAAAATTAGAGCTCATTTCATTAGAAACCCTACCGAAGCAGCCATACCTACCGTCAACGAGTGAACAGAATTCTCCCAAATGGCATTGTGGGAAAGGTTTGAGCCCTCGGCTTAAAAAGTCAGCAGTATTTAAATGACCCGGGCTAGCCAAACTTGAACTGAGGGGGGAGGGTTGAGTTAGCACTCTGCATTTCACCAATTCAGCCCAAACGCTTCCGGTGGTGAAAGGGTTAAGCAGCGCCGGAGTAATAAGTGGAGCTGACATTAAAACAGAGCAAAATGAACTAAAATTAGCTTTTGACTTAAATGACATCATTGAAATTTGATTCCTTAATAAACGAAAATGGCTACATGCTAAAAAAAAAATTTTAATACAGTCCTGCAAAGTAAGACAATTTTACAGACCTCTGTAAAAATAGTGCATTTTACTCAACAATATCTTGGCTTCTAAGCAAGATATAATTGAGGCTAAATGTAATTAGGCATGGTTAAAGAACCAGCGACTACTGGTGGCCCTGTGGCCCTGGAGTTGGTTTCATCCGGGAATGTGCTTTTGTGTTGTTGCTTGGAGTTCTGCTTGTCAGTTGCAAGTCGCTGTGATCGCTCACTGCTTTCCCTCCCTTCCTCCCTTGTCCACTTTTGTGTGACCCAGTGCGCTGGGATGTTCGGTTGCCAGGGTTACCTGGCAGCCGAGCTCTCAAGCACTATTTGCAGCCTTGGGCACTGCACTTCCAACTTAGAGTATTAACATGTGGTCTTTGTTCTGTTTGAGAAGTAGCTGGTTATTTAACTCTCAAATTTAGTATTTTGACTAATTTTGAGGTGCTCTTTTCAGCATTATTGGTGCTAGCTATCACTAATTTAAGTACATATTGTAATAGCAACCTTGGATTAAAAATAGTCTATTATATTGAACTAATAATTTTGCCAATTTGAACAAGGCTTTAACAGGGTCATAAAGGTTCATTCTAAAAAAATAACATTATTACTCGGGCCAGGCCTTTGGCCGGCACGAGTCTTAAATCGCATATCTTTTCTTTTTTTTCGGCGTCGAACTTTTTCCCCGTTAACCAATCAGATAGCACCTTCTTTGGAAGTTCTTTTCGCCACCGTACCAATGAGATTGCACTGTGCTGGTCACGTGAACAGTGGACAACATTCCAGGTTTTTCAAGATGGCGGCGAATGGGAGTTTTGACTTAGCAAAACCTTTATATCAGCTGTTTTTTTCTGTAAACCAAAGGTTCCTTCAAGTGCAATACCAAGATTTTTGTCTTTTCTAAAGCTGAAAGGTGTTTTACGGGCTTTGGACGGGAATTTATCACATATTATGCGACACGCTTTAAGATACACTCGTGAAGACAACAGCTTGTAAATGTAAGTAGCCGCTAATCTGAACATGATAACCTTTATACCAATTGACTGTCGTTGTGTTGTTATTTATTGTTATTAACCTCTCGAAAGTATAGTAGAAATGACCCGATTTCTCAGTTCTCTGACTGACAAGGGCCTTTTAAAATATTATATGCACATGTATTAAAATGTTTATAAATTCGGGAACGAAAATCTAGCATGCAGTGAGTGAGTATAAACTGAGTAAGCAATCCGAAATGAAGATTTTTTCAAACGAACAATAAATGACTGTGATGTGGAAATCGCATATTTATCTGTGGCGTGTTATTGACACTGGTAAAAACCAATCTTTCCTAAACACAAGACCAAGGGACAGTTACCACCTAACAGAATTATTGACTTTTTATTTTGTTCTATTTCCTGGGTCTATTTACATCTGGCCTGTACCTCTTTGTATTTGATTATCATCTCTTGGTTCAGGCATTCTACAGTGTATTTAATGTTTTTTTAGAACTGACATAATGATATTATGCATAGAGTAGTGTATTTATCATTATTGCAAGTTTATAAAATAAACTAAATTTGGTCCAGAACTGAGAGAGTATACTTAAATGCAAGTAGCACTCTTTCTTTGGTACCACTCTTCCTTTTGGTACCATTATATATCCATGCAAGCTAGATCTTGTTTCAGTGTTTTCCATCTGATGTGGTCCTGGCTTAAGATAACCCTAAGTTTACCTTAAGGACCTACTTTCTCATCATTGTATTTCTTATTATGCCTTTACTCATATACATTTCCATCATCTTATGAGAAAATAAATGTAATTGTTGTTGTTGTTCCTCAGTTCTTGGCATCACCATCGCCACTTTCACTCGGTCATGATCAGGAGTATGAGTACTTTTAAGAATTACTTGGGAATGAAAATTAATCTTGCTGTGACCCCAATGACAGAAAAAAAATGAGTGGACATTGCATGTTTCTTTGTGGCCTGCCATTATAAGTTTCAGTCTCCTTCAAGGTGTAGAAAATTAGCACTAGCACAGTGGCAGCTCACTAATACTAGAAAATGGTGTTCTGTAGTTTACAACCTCAATTGAAAATATTGTATTGAGAATTTAGCCTAAATTTCAGCCATCCCACTGGTTCGTTATTGAGAATTACAGATACAAATGTAGATGACTTTATTTCACATGTAGAACGACATTACCTAACTATTCACAATGAATAGCCACATTATGTGGAATTTGTTCTAAATTGCTTGATTTCTAATAGTCGTACTGCACCTGATATAATTACACTGGATCAAATTTGAGTGACTCAATATCGTGCAGACTACTCAAATAACCATTGCACTTCAATCAACAACACCCATACCAATTTTGTTTTATAATTCTAACGACCCTCAAGGAACGATAATATTGAAAAGAAAGTAATATTAAACGACAGAATTGAAGAAAATTGTGGCTGAAATGTACATGCACAGCATGTATGTATGTGTTGTGTGTGTATTATGGCTCTATCATTTGCAACACCCCCCCCCCTCCCCTGGCATACCATAATCTTAAACCCCCCCCCCAAGAATACATGGGGCATTTGCACATTGACATTTGGCAGACAAGAGCATCAGTAGAGAACAAATTGCTGGGTTGCACGTGACGTCATCGCCGCCATGTTGGAAGACGTTTACAATAGATTCCTCGTTAGCATCTTTTGTTATGTCCTCCAACATGGCCGCCACGGCTTTGTCGTCTGAATCTCTGGGGATTGATTGCAACCCAAGAATTCTCTGGCTACTCTAGCACAAACCATGTTGACACAAAATTATGCTAGAACTCCATGCAGTACATGCTATAGATGGCCCGAGTTAAGGCCACTCAGGGCCTCTTGTTTTAATATGTAGTATTTGTTTAATATCTAAACCTCTAACCTAGCAACCAACACTGGGGCTACCACCTGCATAGTTACAGTGTGGTATAACGGTATAGTGATAAATATACAATTACATAACAAACTTGGTGATGCGATCTCAATCTATATATACACGGTACTTTAGACAAGCAATGGAAAATCCCCTGCCACTGAATATTCGACAATATTTTTTCTTAGACTATTAGAGCACTAGCTGATTTGACTGGTAAATTTATAAGCTTATTAACCCCAACAATCATTACACATTACTGTACTGCCTTACCTGAGGGACAAAGCATCTTGGTATCTTTCTCTTTCGGGTTTCTTCTCTCCTTCTCGCATTTTTCCCGCCGATGAAGGAGTTCTCGGCGGGGAGTCGACATTCCGCGTTATAAGTTCAGCAGAACCAGGTCGTGTTTTCCAGTTTGGACTTTCTACTGACAACAACCGACCGTTTTCAACTAAAACATCCTTATTTAACGACAATGGCTTTTCTTTATCCCTCCTTAACAGACCAGTGGTTTTTTTCTCCGTCGAAACAATCGCCTGCTCGGTATGGCATGATGTCGAGCTTTCAGTTTCAGCAGTTGAACTTTCTCCATTTTCGTTGGCGAGATTTCGTGAGAATCTTGAGCGTGAACATAACAAAGCTCTTGCTTTTCCAGCACTTGATTTTCGACCCGGATTATCGTCTTTGCTAACCTTCGCCTTCGGAAGATCTTTACTGTTCCCTACTTTTTTCTGGTTACGCGAGCTTGTAGGCCTAGGTCCGCTTGTCTGGGTTTCTTCCGAAGTACTGCTTCCTTCATCCTCTTGTTCGCCATTACTACTTCTAGACGGAGAATTCCTCTGTTTAGAACTGAAAAGATTTGCAAACCTTCCTCCCTTGCTTCGATCTGACGGTGTTTTCTGTTAAGCAACGAGAATATGAATAATGAGGTCTATGTATTAATGGGTTAGAAGGGGCTGAAATGGAACTAGAGTGTCTTGACACACAAGCACAACTTCCACAAGTCACAACATACCACTGCAGCTACTCGAACTTCATCGGAGTCTCCATTCGGGTTGAAAAGCGGGTTCTTAATCGGAGGCAACAGCCTTTTATTGCCGCCACCGAACATGGCAGGAATTTAACTATCCTGCACGCCCAGCTTGGTCATTCTAGAGTGCACTAAGGACCACTGAGATTAGAATCTTGACCCGAAATACGGTGACACAACTTTCCGGAATCCGCCATTTTGTTATATAAGAGACTATGATATGTTTAGGTGCGTTCAAGCGTGACTTGAACACCAGATCTGATTGGTTAACTGTCAGAAACAGGATTTTGATTGGTCGAGGCTGTGAAGCTCTACGACCAGGTGCATAAATTCTCTCCAGACTTGGAGGTTATCAATATTTTATTTGATTACCGAAAAAATGCACAGGGAATCCTGCAATAGTGCAACTTCTTCACTAATTCATTCTCATATATAATATAATGGGCTCCTGGTCAGATCTATTTCAAGTACGAAGATAATCTTGGTTAGGAGGGGATATATTATAGAAATAAAAATGAAATTGCTAGTTTTCTGGGCAATTTCAAGAATGTTCTAATAAGTCCGAATTTTAATTTCGTGTATTTTACTATACTAGTAACAATATTTTTAATTGAGAAAGAAAGATACCGGAAATAAATCAAAGTTTTGAGACATTCTTGACTGTTAGATTGTCAGATCTACATCGATGGCTGATTAACGGTTCTAAACCTGATTATTGGGATTAATATTTAATTCCTCATGACAACATACTGCTAGGGGTCGCTCGGTTAGTAAACTATTACACAGCACTCGCAACTCACGCTGGGCGAAACAGGTGATCGAGCGCGCGAAGGAGAGATAGACCGTTTGCGAGGTTTCCAACACGAAGTTCTGAATTTCCCGAGGTTGGGAGGCCGGAGGGTGGGCCGTTCCACTATCGTCTCTCCTGGTTAGCTCAGTTGGTAGAGCACGGTCTAGAGTGCGAGAGGTCGGGCGTTCGAGTTCGAATTAGTGGTGTTTGAGCAGTTCAAGTTTAACACAACCTCTGCCTCTTCTACTAGATTTAAGAGTGATGACTTCATTTACTTGTGAGTCCACTCATTAACTGAGGCCTAGTATGAATGTATTGTACTTTAGAAAAACATTTTAGCAGCTCTGTAGTACTCTTAGCATCATTATTTATTAGTAAGTTCAATTTAGTAATTTGAAGTTTATTTACTTATTACAGTTATTACATTTGTAAGTATTTTTAGTATTGTAAATAGATGTACAGTTATATTTATATTCTTAGTAGTAGACACACGACCCCATAAGCCTAATGTGCTTTAATCATAATCGTGTTTAAATAAAGGCAATCTATCTATCTATCTACCTATCTTGGGCAGGGACGTATAAGTCGTTGGCCTTGTCTCCTTCCTCTTCTAAACTATACGAGGGAGACGTGAAAGAACCTGTTGTGTTATTTCGAGAAAGAGTAGGGGATTGTCTCCCTACACAACAGCCAGGTATTCTGAAGTACTAACAATCACTCATGAGTGTAAACTGCACGGCAGCACATTGCGCCACAAGTACGATCGACTTTTCACTATTTATACACAACACTCGCAACGTGGCATTTGGGGAAAACAGGTGATTTTCGCGCCATCTGCCTCGCTTTAAACTATCAACAAAATAACCAACCAAAAAGCCCCCAATCTCACACCCCACCCTCATCCCTCATACTCCTATTGTCAGTCAACAGTCCAATATTGCTCTCATGTTAGG
Organism: Actinernus sp. WN-2022; assembly: GCA_030867875.1. Taxonomy (NCBI): domain Eukaryota; kingdom Metazoa; phylum Cnidaria; class Anthozoa; order Actiniaria; family Actinernidae; genus Actinernus; species Actinernus sp. WN-2022. The sequence continues at coordinate 29,748,104 of JAOWCC010000577.1, forward strand.
TGAGGACGCTTTGCCTGAGAATACGCCGGGAACGCACATACAAAGCGTTTAAGTTGGTCCAGGTGTTGCCAATCCATCGTGGTATTCAGCCGGTCAGTGGCTGCTAACCGCGCCGAGGCACCTGAGGGGTTTAGGACCAAGCCGTTCTTCATGTAGTAGAGCCCTGTGTGTCTTCGGGACCATCCTACGTGATCCTGATTATCTCGGAAAGTTCAGCACCTAACAGGGCCAGCGTGATTAAGTACACTTTCAACAGAGCTTCTGCTGCCGAAGAACTAAATGAGGGCGCCCAATATTCCATCTTGAGACGTCGTTGGCCAAAAGAGGTAGCCCGTCGTCAAGTCATGATCAATGTCAAGTAGCCTTGCAATAGATATGTACCGATATGTCGGGAGGGCCTCCGTATGGTCCCTTTGTAAGGTGAGTTGACCTTTGATCTGGTCTGTAGCACTGGGCCCTAATATGGCCAAATCGATTGCAGTTGAAACACCTTACTGCACTGTAAGGGGCGGGTCGTCCCCTTCCCCTGCCCAGTTGCGGCGATTGGGACTCCATCCTTTGGCTGCGCGACTGCTGGTACGTCTCTATATAGCTGCTTTTGCGACGACCTTCAGAACTTCTCAAGCTGTTAAGGCATGGTTTGAGCATGAAATCGAGGCTAAAGCTATTTTATTGAATAGAGTGGCTTATGTTTGCCCGAATTCTACAAAAATAGTGGATATCACTAATCTCAGCGTTCTGAATCGTTTGAACAGATTTTGTTGTAAAATGTCTATCACGTGACCAGTCACATGATTACAAAATCGGGAAATTTCATCTCAAAATGGGCCGGTCACACTGTACTTTTAAAGTAACGGTTTCTTGCTTATCTGATTACACTTCTGGTTGTTTCTAAAGTTCTATTTGGAATGGTTGACCCTGATAGATTGTTAAGGCGAAAATAGAGAAAATAGGTCACGTGACCTGTTCTTGGAACCAGTTTTCCCCAATTTTCTCAGCTACAATGGCAAAATGTCAACCATTCCAGACAGCACTTTAGAGACAACCAGAAGTGTAATCAGATAAGCCAGAAATTGTTACATTAAAAACGCACTGTAACCGGTCCATTTTGAGTTCTTTGTTTTATCAGCCTTAAGATCACGTGACCACCAAAACACCTAACTTAAAATGTTAAGACATATGATTTCTGCTTAATTACCGATTTCTATGGTATTTCATTGAAAAATGACAAAGTTAGCGAATTTAGAGTGTTTTAACAGAATTGCTGAATAAACCATGCCTTAACATGCTTGAGTTTTTCTTGATATGATCTTTGTCGCCCATGCATCAGCGGAAATAAGTAACTACGGAACATGTCGTCCGAGTCACTGAGCTTTCTTCTCAGGGTCTCGTAAACTACCTTGAAATATGACGCTTTCTCGTAATGCGTATCGTGGGATGCGTTCTTAATTAAGTTTCTCCAGTCACGCCATATATAGCTTCATACTTGTTAAATTCTGGGGCCGGTGTCACAGTGGATTTGAACCCCCCACGGATTTGAACCCCCCGGATCAAATACGCTAGCGGATTCTATCCCCTGGATCAAATCCACTATCGGATTCGATCCGGCCCTCTCGCGGATTTGATCCTCACTTGACAACTAGGTGTATAGTGTACCCAAAATTACCATCCTACAGCTAACCCTCCTGTACAAGTTGAGTCGTGGGCTAATTGACATTGATGTAAACACTTATCTCCGCCCACATACTGAACTCAGAACTCGGGGAAGCCATAAATGTAGATATAGACAAGATAAGGCGACTAAGGGTACTTATTTTTATTCTTTTTTTCCCAAGAACTATTATACTTTGGAATAACTTACCTGCTGATATTGTTGAGATTAACTCATTAATTACTTGTAAGTCCGAGCTTCTTAATTACTTAATTAATTAATCATTACTAGATTTACACTTTTATTATTCAAATCTTCAAAAACCCCGCAGTCATCTTACAAAGATGATTGGCTCAGTGAACAGCACTCGCAGGGCTCGACATTAACTCTAGCAAACTCGCAAAATGATACGCCAAATTAAAAAAATTGGGAGTGAAATACATTTATGCTAGTCAATCTTCCTTGGAATCTGACAACCTCGAACAACCACGGCATAGTTACAAGAGTTTATAACCTAATTCAAACGCGATGCACACTTGTATAAATAAACTTCGTACTTTGTAAATTATAAAGTGAAACTATGCGGAACATAACGAATATCAGGGTGTACGCTCTATTTTTTTGCTAGTGGAAAAAGTCCTCTCAGCAGACTTTTTCTAGTGGTTTAAGCTTTCAAATAATCTTTGTGTCAAATCTCTACGTGCAGTACATCCAAAAATATGATCAATTTCGAGGCATGCTTTTTAGTAGGGGGGACAAAATCCGCGAAGGGGGGATCAGATCTGGCAGTGGTGCTGGTTCTGCTGCTGGTTTCGCATGCCCTGCTGCTCAGTGGTGCTGGGCCCGGCGCTGGTTCTGCTCGTCTAACTTCTTCTCTCGGGGCTGGTGCTGGTGCCGCAGCGGGCCGACGTGGAAATTGGACTTGAACTATAAGGCAGGAAATTCGTGTTGAGGGGTCGGCCAATGTTCCACTATTGTCTGCTTCTGGCGCGCTGATTTGAAAACTGAGCGGAGAGGGAGTGATCGAATGATATTGATAACCATCCCAGGGGGTCAGGTGTCCATAGCCATGTGCGCATTATGCTTATTTAGCCTTATTTGGAATGTTTATACTTCGCGTCTCATTTGCGCAAAGAAATGTCATGGACTTCTTTAGGAGTTCACCCCAAAAATATTAAATTCTTCAGGGGTTAAACCCGATCAGAGCATGGAATCTTGAGGGGGTCAACTGATAATCAGGCCATTTTGGGTGGATTTCTTCAGGGGTATAGCACATTTTCAGGAGCCCATTACTCTTGACATTTTCCAATTTCTTCAGGGGGTTTGCGTCTTTGGTCAAAATATGTATCCTCGATAGAGGGGGGAGGGTACACATTTTTAATGGATTAGCCCATTATGGAGCCGGCCATCCCACATGGTTAAACTATCAATGTGCATTATATCTGTTGAATTAATTAAAACTTTCCTCAAGATCCACATTGATTTCCAGTCATTTGATTACCTATTTCACTGAACAGGTCCATTCCCTTGAATAACTTATAAGTCAAGACATTCAAAACTGTTCACATTTATTTAAAGACAGATGTTTGATAAGGATATTAATTGTTTACACACAGTCCACACCACTGTAGCAGTATAGGGCATGTTTACTTTGTGTCACCACAGGAAGCCAGTCCTTTCTCATACAAAAATATATGTCGAACGCACTTTGATAATCTATGATTACTTCTAGTTTATACTTGCGGAGGATAATCAGACGTTTGACTTTGAGATTAATACTTTTATATCTTTCAGGCAACGGAAAGGGGAGAGACAGATCGATCGAGTGCAAGTTTTTTTAGTACATATGTCAGCCATGCAAGGAGATAAATCCTGAAAAAAGTTTAAATGCGTCAAACAGTTCTATTAATCGACTACTTCACCCTCGTTGGTGAACGCCGGGTAATTAGGACAAACATAGTGAGAAATAGAATGTGGTGTCAAATATTTTGCCCCAAAATTCAATTTCTGAAACATAATTTTGCTGATTATATTTGATGGAGCCACTGTATTTCCCACCGGCCGAAATATCGTATAAACCTCGACAAGCGTTGTTTTTGATCAGCATTGCAGTAGTCTTCGGACACTTTATTATTCTATTTGATAAACCGTTTTCTCGTAGTAAAAAGTTCGGTGCTCACCAAGTGTGACACAATCTTTCGATTTATGGATTCTGTTTGTTTGTAGCTTGAAGCCTGATAATGCTAATGAAGCAAAATATAAACAAGACGTCATCTGAAATCCGCCTGTCTTTGGTCTATCTGCGCTTGTGATCTAGGAAAGAATAGCCGCAAATGTGATTTATTTGTAAATTTGTCATGAAAAGACTAAACAAATACGACTGACAGAAACGTGCTCACTGTTGAACTCTTCTAAAGCACTTCACCAGCAACTAAATGATTATCTAAGAATGGCCGTCTGTTTACATGCGCGAATCCAATAGTGCGCGGAAAACCCTGGGAACGAGGCTGCCCTCGATCTTTTCTTTTCCCGCCAAAGATTCCCGCGGAAAATACTGGCAGTAGATTCCATTGGCGGAGAGCTAATGTGATGGACAGTCAGTTTGAAACCCAGTAAGAAGATTAGAAGATTAGATCAAAGCTCGACGAGTTTCTTCTATAGCTAGCTGTTGACGAGGGATTTAAGAGTACTGAGATACAACCAACGAGGAAATCTCCACATTCTTAGATCTGTACCATTTGAGAAGAACTTTAAAGGTAAGAACGCAATTCAAAGTACATTTTCATTCCATACGGCTGCAAACGTTTTCATCGAACCAGTGGCAGTGACAGTGTTGAGTTCAGTTGTCACGTCGGCTTATTCCATTCAGTTCAACTTATATAAGTTAAGTTAAGTATTACTTCGTTCGGTCATTGATTAAATTTAATGGACCATCACAACTGAATAAACTCATATTTATTTCAGTGTATGGATTTAGTTCATTCAATGTTTTCTAATTCTAGTGTCATTTTTCTAGGAGAGTAGTAGGAGGAAGCATCAAAACGTCTCCATATTAAAGTTATATTTGTGAAATATGAAGTCAACTTGAAACTCCAGTTAACTTTATTAGATTATTAGTTATTTCCGTCAGCTCTATCACTAGTGTAGCTCGGAGAACTGAAACCCGGTGAATTTTAAATCAAACGTGAAGGCCAAAACTGTGGAATTCTTTTATACCCCAATCTCCGACAAACTCTGGATTTGAAGACCATATGCATGTTACTTTGATCTTGGAGTTGGAGTTACTGTAATACTTACAGTACTTCTAGAAATGTCCAAAGAGTTTGCAATATTAAATAATTCCCTTTTTAATTTCAAAGGTACCTCGTGTTTCACTTTCAGGATGTTCTATTCACAGACCATTCTCACAAAGAAAGGGAAACTAGGCATTATATGGTGAGTCAAACCTTCAGTCTGAAAGCTCTGGGGACGAAAATGGTGAGTATAGTCGGCTGGTCGCACAAGGATGACCAGCGGTGTTCATATCTACAACTTACAAGTACAAATGTTTACTGACAAAGTTAATTGTTTCAGTTAAAATATTGTCTTTAGTTAAATATTCCTGCGAAAAAAACTACAGAACGGGTATTCAATGATCTACTGACCTCCATTGTTTAAATCTCTTTCTGATCCTTTCTTCAGAGCTACTGTCTATCTACTGAACAACATAAGAATTAAACCCGGTAAAAAGGTTGAAGGAATGACCTTTCCCTCGTTTCTCGCTTTCTTTCTAGGCTGGCTGCCACTTATGATGGATCCAGAAGATTCCTTAGCTCCAGGGATTTCAAAAAAGTAAACATCATTAAAGCTTGGTAAGCCATTGTATGGGAAAGAACCCTGAACTTTGCTGTTTAAATATACTTTTTAAGGGGTCTCATCAGACATCAGTGAACATTTATAAACTATATAAACTTGAGAGTTTATGACTTTATCACAGAAACCTGTTTGTTTACGCACATAGCGCAGTTTTCGATTGAGTGTCGAAAATACTAAGTGATTGCTTTGGTTTTGCGTTTGTGAAAAACATTTTGTAATTTATATTAGCCATGCGATCATCCATCAGGCTAATCAATTTCGTTTTAGCAAGAGTTATCAACGATTTTACGTTTCTTCGTGATTGTTTCAAGTAAACCAAATCACGAATAGACCAGTTTATACAAAGTCCGCGGGAAAATTTAGAGACAAATGTATAGAAAACTGAAAGCACGATTGCACGCTTCCCAGCACAGCTACATCCCTCACATTTTGAGAAGTTAATCTTTTACCTAGTATCCTAAGTTTTCAGACAGTGAATATTTCAGAAATTCGATTTTACGAAAATTATATTTGGCATCGGCTTCCCATACAAACCGCTGTATTTCGCGCCATGTTTGCACCCCTTTTAAAATGTCGGAATTAAGTAAACCGCGAACTGGCCTATTACTTCAGTTCGTGACTGGCTCATCGCGTTTTACTTGCTCCTGTCATTGGCTCTGTAACTTAATACTTTGGTTTTGGTTTTACGACACTCAAATCGATTTATCAGACTCTATCCTTTAAAGTAAAAGAATTTAATATGCCCAACATTTTGCTTGATTTAACGTGTAACAAAAACGTGAAGTAATAGAATTCCCATCAAAGAACTCGCTAATATGAACTATTTTTAATACATTAGTACTTATTGTATTTATGTGTAATATTGTATTCCTCTATCCAGCAACCAGATAATGCATCCTCAGCTTCCGTTTGCTCTCCGCCTGTCTTCTACCTTACTTGTTGGCGTTGTTCGCGTGTACAGGGAACAAACTAAGATCATCCTCGGTAAGAACAACCACACAGCTGATCGATAACTACAATTTGAGAGGAATTCTTATCAGCAGTCTTGCTTTGATATAGATTGGATTTCCTATGCGTGAGAGAAAAATTCGTACGGCATGTCCGTATCCTTACCGTAACTCTGTCATTTGATTGGATCAGAAAGACATTAACAATATAGAACAGAAATACAAAATAAATCGAGAACTTAAAAACCTAAGAAAGACTTAAGTAAAAACAATTGCAATTAAAGTAAATTCCCTTTAATCAATTGTTTATTATTGGTTCTCCTCCATGTCTCCACTTCAGTTTTGCTTCACACCTCCCCAGTGGCGGATCCCCCCCCCCCCCCCATCCGAGAGAACCCACAGGGCCGAAAACCTCTCCTTTTTGGTAAAGAGAAACTAGGTCCACACAGCCAGCCCCACCTTCCCCTCCCAATTCCTGGAAGTCTGCATCCTCCACTGCTTCCCATGCACTAGTTTAGCTTTAAAGTGTTTCACATGGAGACTGGTTTAAGTACAGTTACCAATGAATTTGCTATTTTTTTCCAAGTCGAGGCAAAGGATATGATGAAGGCGGTGAGGGCAGCTATTTCTAAGCAATCCTCTGTGGATTTACAAATGTCTCCGTCTGAACTAAGGTTAGTCAGCTTACGCAAACATATCAGTAGAGAGTGAGGGGTGTGGTTGGTGGGGATGTTTTTCAGAGTGACTACACGACCACGAGGAAAACGCTGATTTTTTTAACATGAAACAACCATAGAGGCTGATCAAAGTCAGGACCGACTAAATCACAGATCGAATTAGAATTTAGCGTGTTGGTTTTTAAGGAAGGAGGAAAACCGGAGAACCTTGAAGTATTCGTAAGTGAAATAGTTTATGTGGGAGTGACAGTCAGGCATACACACGCGCCAGATACGCCGAAGAGCCACTAACAACCACTCTTTAGAGGTTTATAAAAATATGTGAAAACGTATTCCTCGACTGAACGCAGTGCCACTAAACCTCCGAGGACAAGGTATCTATAAACCTAAAGAAACAAAACATGTTACTAGTCTAGGACAGACTGACGTAGAATGCAGCACATTTCCCGTTCAGTGCTAATTAAAATAGTAACTATATACCGCGCCTCTATGTCGTGCATGCCATCAGAATATGAATTTCTGACTAATTCGTTACTTAGTCACTCAACCGGCGGTCAGAAATTACATTTTTCAACGACTACGGACTTTTTATTTTTTTAAATATTTTTTGTATTTTTAATCAACTCAATTTGTAGATAAAATGTAAACTCTACATGTAAGATACGATGGGTGATTAGTTCCTGTAAAAACTAGTGTTGATCTGCATCAGCGGGGAAGATAAACACTGGTATGATCAACTAAAAGTTGATGAAGGTATGCTAACCGCCGTGAGTAGCAGCTGACGTTTTCGTCAGAGGAAACGGTATATATAAAATTAGTGTTGAGTGCATGATTACCCGGGCATGATTACCGCTCAGGAAACATGTAGTCGGATCAATTAGGATTAAGGGAAATTGCGCCAGCAATAGAAATGCTAATAGCCGCAATACAATAAAGAGTGTCGATGAATAAAGTAATGAAACATGCTGATCTAAGTATGAATGAATACGCGAATTATGAAATTAAATGAACGAAAAGCGTTCATTTATCCCATTAGGTGCCAAAGTGCCTAATTTGAAAATAAAGTTCTGTTCTTTGCGTTTGCGGGTTTCGGTAGTACCTCGATGAAGAGAAATGCCGCATATTGTGATGTGATTAATAGAATGGTCAGGAAGATTAAAGTGGCGAGGGGTGGCGAGTTACTGGTTCAGTGGCGATATCCTTGTTGTTAGTCCTAACATCTAGCAAGTGTTCGCGGAATCGATCTCCTAATCTTCGCCCTGTTTCTCCGATGTAGCCGGAGTTTGTTACAAAGTGTGCAGGTGATACAATAAATAACATTACTAGCCGACGTACAGTCAAAATGGTCAGTAACTTTAAGAGAGCCTTTGGGCCTTGAAATGAGTGTGGCAGTTTTAGTGAAAGCACATGTGTTACATCGTTTCCTGGGGCATTTAAAAGTTCCTGGTTGAAGATTGGGCTGTAGTGATCCTGTGGCTGTGGAAAAATGAGGGCGGTTACAGCTACCACTTATCTCTTTTAAGCGAGACAAGAACCTTCGCGGGATTCCTGCATTAATTAACGCTTTACGTTCATTTAACTTCATAATTCGTATATTCATTCATACCTAGATCAGCTTGTTTCATTACTTTATTCATCGACACTCTTTATTGTATTGCGGCTATTAGCATTTATATTGTTGGCGCAATTTCCTTTGATCCTAATTGTCCGGGCTAGCGCTCGAAACGTCAGCTGCTACTCGCTCCCCACGGCGGTTAACGTTAGCATACCTTAATCGACTTTTGGTTGATCATACCAGTGTTTATCTACATGTACGAAACCCTTGATTACAGCGTCTTTTGTAGCATAAAACTGATGGTAATGTTTATGTATTTTAGACAGGACGCCGTTACACTGCCTTTGTTGCTGGATTACGACATGGATTTCCCCGAATGTCAAGAACAAGTTTTTAGCGAACACATAATTGCTTTCTCTAAGGTGATTCGGTTGTTATTTTTCTTCGGAACAGAACTCACGAGATATCGGTTGTCTAGTGAGATTGTATTTTGCCACATTACCTATACACACTTTCATAATTGTGTATTCGCGTTTCGATAGTTTATCCACATGTACAGAAACATTACCATGTGAAAGCGCATGTCGATATTAGTGATCTTGTAAAATTTTAGTGCTGTAGCTTAAAAAGCAATGAAGTTACAGCCATTTGAAATTAGAGATTTGTATGACTAAAACAAAGGACTTCTAGCCTCGCTTTCATGTTTTTCCAGCATTAGAAATTGCCTATGGACTTCTGCTATATCAACACCAATTCTCTGCATTGCTCTAAAACTGAACACATTTACTAGTTTTAATAGGTTCTTTCATGTGTTAGCATTAGTTCATCTACTAAATTATGCACATTAGGAGGCGGCCATAATGAAAGTGGTGTATTTCGTGGCATATTAACCTTTAAATACCATGCATATTAACTGACGGCTTCCAAATTCGGAATACCAATTATTAAAGAAATAATGGCTTCTATCATGTTATTTTCTTCAGTCTAACAAATACTTCCGTCTGTCTACCGCGCTATCCCCTTTACTCTCTCTGCCATCCACAACGTCCACACCCGAGCACAAGTTATCCTCTGGGGGAGGTACAGTGGAGGAAAGGAGCCCATTCCAAGCGGAGCTCAAGGATATAACGTTACCGGAGATCGACTTTACCAAGATTTCACCCGAAATTATCGAGGTATGAAATCGCTTTTAGTAAAAGGTCATTTACCAGGACAACGACCGCAGGCACTGTGAAGAAGAGTGAACGACCCGTTTCAGCGCAGTCCAAGCTTACGATCTATATATTTTAATAGGATTTGCATGGTGTTTTTAGGGTGCGTTCGATTGACCGTATTCCGGAATAGGACTGATAGATGCAATAGTCTCTGGAAATCACTGGTTCGGGTATATTTTTCACTGTAAGCTACAAACACTTGCTGATCAGTATATGATATTCACGCGATACATTGATTATTCAAGTGGCTAAAAAATCCCAGTAAACGTCCCCTAAACGTGATTTGTAGTGATCATTCTAGGTATTCTTATTCCGGAATACGGTAAATAGAACGCACCCTTAGTCTTTCATTTTATTATACAACGTAAATTTAATTTTGAATACAAATCTACAAAACTTAGTGTGTGTCTTCTGGTGTTCCTTTGCTATGTATGTGCCAAGTTCAGTGCATGGCGGAATTTAAGCCAAGTTTTACCTTGGTCCCCTCTCTAGACACAGCAAGGGAACACCAGAAGACACAGAGTAAGTTTTGTAGATTTTTATTCAAAAGTTACGTAGCTTGAGCTGTGCTGAAACGGGTCGTTGGTCTCTTATTCACAGCACCTGCGATCGTTGTCCTGGTTGTTTAAGCGGAATAGCGATTATTGTCTAAACACCCGGTTTTGGTCAAACGGTTTCAACATCTCCGTCTTAAACATCGGTTCAACATTTGTTGAAGGATGTTGAAAACATGCGTGTCAAACGGTTTCAACATCGATTCAACATTCCAGTTAACTGTTTTTATTTATTGGATTTACAGATGCAATTTTTCTAATCTATGGTCGATCTTTCTAAAACAGCGTTTTAAAGTTTGTTTGCCATCCAGTAAAGCCTTTCCCATGCGATCACGAGCGCACTTCATTTAATCCATTTAAGAAATGAAACAGATATTCTGTATTTGCACAGGGGTAGGTTTGGGAGACTGAATTCTCGAGCAGCTACAAACACTCGACCTGCGGTCTCGTGTTTGTTCTGCTCTCGAATTCTCCAAAACTTGCCTCGGCCGGTTTGCATGAGCCTATACAAACACAGACGATTTGTTTCATTTCTTTTATAAAAAAATTTTTTTGATAAAAGAAGCATTTACGATACTTGTCTTACGGAGGACGTCATTTCCATGTTTGCACAGGCTAATGAAAACATGGCTATCAGCCAATCAGAACGCGCGTACTATCTAAACTATTTTATAATGGTTATTGAAGTGATACATCAGTACGTAACCGTTTCCTGTAAAAGGCCTGTTGAAGTAATCGTTTAGCAAATTTCCTACATGCATTTTATTAACATCGTATAACTGTAACTATATATAGGTACCCGGTGAAATTGACATCGATGGAGGTCCCCTACCCTCAGACCGCGAGATGTATGACGAACCTGACGAGAGCCGAGTAAAGAAACGAACACGCGATTTATCGCGAGAACTTGGCGAAAAACGGAGGGATGGAGAGAGGGACGAGAAAAGAGATCCGTTACGGTCAGCCTTCCGGTTAGCCTAGTGGTTAAGCTCCGTTCTGGCGTGCGGACGGTCCGCACCGTTGTCGGTCAAGTCGTGGGTTCAAACCCCGGCCGGACCAACACACTCAGGCTTTTAAAATAACTGAGCCAGTAGAAGGTGCTTCCTTTGTTAAACAATCTCGTTCTAGAACTGCAAATGAAGACCTTCACGTCTTCTCAGATAAAGAGGTAAAATAGTAGGTCCCACGTCGGCCTCAAGTTTATCAGTCTCACCAGACTGTCACGAGTTACCGACGTTAAAAAAGTTGCTCTGCTCTGCTTTGCTTTATGAAAGAATAAATGACGGCGGTTAGCATCTCGTAATCGACATTTATTTGATTACACCAGTGTTTACTTTAAGAAAGATTTGACTAGCCTTTATTGTAGAATCTTTCTTTACGTTTCAGGGATTCACATTGTTGTCGAACAGTGGACTATGACAGATAATTTCGCAAAAATGTCAGGCAGATTTTCAGCATGGCAGGACACTGGTCCGATTGCCTTCAGTTTCCTTCAGTTGAATTACTGTCCTACTAAATTATTGTCCTATTGATCTAATCACTTGGCAGACAGTATAATATTCCAACACAATCCCTAGTTTGTGTCCTAAAGTACTCCGATTATCTCTACGCAGGCGTTCCCCCTCTCAGTTTGTTATTGAAGAGGGTGACAAAGTAGAGGAGGCTCATGTTATGCTATTCAGTGAGGAGAGTGGAGTATTCCAGCCTACGACAGGCAAGTTACATTTCCCACATCCTTTGCTAGCTCTTTGCGATTTCTTTTTTCCAGCTAATACGTTATAATTATTCCAAACTTTCTGATATGAGAAATAAGGTCCTTCCTGAGGCGGATTCAAGGGGTAAGAGTTCGATCGAACCCCCTTTCTCCCATTGAACCCCTTTCCTCTCCTCCCTTTTATAAAGAAAAACAAAGAAGTTGCCATGATCGAACCTCCCTCCCTCCCTCTCAGAGAATTCGAGATCTGTCCTAGCTTCCTTCTGTAAAATTTCAAACTGGGAGCGTTCATGCAGGAGATGATGCTCTCAATTTTTAAACTTTCAAATTTCTAATTGGATTTTCAGTGGAGGCTCCCGCTACACCTACAACACAAGCAGCCGAGGTAAGTAATCAGTACTAACATAAAAAAAAGAAGTATTAACATAGGTTGACACTAAATTCGATCAAAAATTATTTATTTTTTAGTAGAGGTTATCTTTAACGCCTACCCTTCTCCTTGTGTGTAGATTGCACCTCGATTTGCCACACCCGACGTGCGAATAGAGGACCTAGAACCCATTCCCCCGCTACCACCACGAAAGAGAAAACTTGCTATTGACTTTAACATTAGATTGACGGGCGACGTGATGCGTAAAAACTGTAGAATGGTTGACAAGTTGAAGAAAAAGAAGGTAAATATCAGTGTGGGGTTGTTTTTGTTATACCAGTCAAGATTAGGTACTTATAGGTCGCTACACACGAAGGGACAAATCCCTGGGACTTGTCCCCTCGTCTGAACTTTTTTTCCTCCCTCCCCAAAAACCAACACGCTAAATTCCAATTTGATCTGTGGATTAGCCGGGACCTGGCTTTGATCAGCCCCATGGTTGTTTCAGGTCTCGTTAGAAATTCAAAGTTTGAACTAGGAAAATGAGTGGGAGGACGTTCGAGGTCGGATGGGCCGAGCACATGTACAAACATTTCTCCCAGGTACTTTCCCGTTCGGCCTGACCTAACTCAATCAATGTTTTTTTATCATATGACCACTTACTTCCAGGTTGTTTTAATCATGGAAAACAACAAGTCAAAAATCAAGCAGGGCCGCACGGCCTTTTCCGGCCCGCTCACGTCAAACACGTACGTCCCCCATCACGTGACGTTTGTAAATGGTTTTCCAATGAATCAAAGCGCGCGGGGCGGTACGGATCATATAATAAATATATGTTATTTACCGGACAAGAGGTCCGTATGAAAGAATATCTTGAAAACATCCCGAGGCCGGTGGCAAAGTTTTTCTCTATACGATTGCGAACCTCCCGTCCGATAAATAATTTTTCGTTGTCAATTTATTTTATTTTATTTCGTTTAGTCAGTCGCGCGCTCGTACAGAAGCGGTACGTTTGTCAGTCTTGAGCGTGTGGTCTTTGTTTCCTTCAAATTACTTGCAATTTTCTGCAGTTTACCCCATTTCCAAGGCCAAGCTTTGATTCTAAAAAACTTTGGAATATGCCTCTCCGGATGAGAAAAAACCGGGCCGGGTCATCAGCCAATCATAGCACGCGATCATTTCAGAGAACAAGAAAGTACGTCACGAGACGCATTCTCGTCACGTTTTGACGTCATCTGTACATCTATGAGATCTACTAGCCTCCTCTGCAGGCAGCGCTATGGTCACGGTATGGTCACGTAATCTCAGCTCAACTACAGGCACGGGGAGACTTCTTAGAGTGACCGATAGTTACCTGCGGAGGAGAATAGAGATGTACCACAGGGCACGTTTAGCTCTGTGGTTATTTCCAGGCAGTCAATACATTTAACAAGTACATCAATTCATCTATATACTTAGTAGTTGTTGTTGTTATGATCTGGGTCCAGTTCCTGAAAGCCCGATTATGTTAATCCAGGATTAAGAGTAATCTTTAGTTCCATTTGGTAATTCGTGAGTTACTGATTTGGGATAAAAAACGTATCGTTTGATGAGGAGGAAGTAGTAACTTTCTACTTGTAATCCCAGAATAAGGAAACACACCTTTTTAAGAGAAACAATTTAGTGAAAATCCTTGGTTAAAATTTAATCCAGGATTAACGATAATCAGGCTTCGAGGAACTCAGACCTGAACTCCACTTTGGCTCCCGACCAAACAAAGCGCGATTTGAACAGTTTTTTTTAATAATGTACAATTATCATAGTTACTATCAAGCTGGCCAGTGTTATGTATAACTCATTACGAATAACCTTGTTCCTTTATTAGATAATCGATCTTCCACGCATCACCCCAGCCAGGGAACTCTTCAGTATGCCTGCTTCTCAAGGTTGGAATAAAAAGCCACTCGGCTCAAAGTTACCTAGAACTCAACCTCGTTCCCAGGGGTCTCTATGCGCCTAATCCAAGATGGCGGGTTGGCTAGAACTCCGCAAACGAAGAAACATTATATTGCTGATACAGTTTTTTGGCTGAGCAACCCAAGTAACATTTCACGAGAAACTAATGCTGCCGCATGCACGTTAATCATGCTAGGAAGTTTGCGCGTGCGCAACATTTAGCGCAGCCCTTGGGGTCTAGTCAAGTGATGTTTCCTCGTTTGCGCTTAACACTCTCTTGATAGACAATTTAAGGGCGCATTCTTTTGCAACTATTCCGACTATTCGTATTCCGGAAGTGAAGGATGCGCGCGCGCCACAGGTTTCCCGCCAAACAGTCCCATAAGAGCGCCATTTTGCCTCTTCCGAGTAAACTGCGGTTCTGTTCATTCTATTCATACCTTGTTTATTCTGCTATCGGGAGCAGAATGAAGAGAATGCCGGTTATTCTGTTCATTCCGTAACGGAATAAGTCACAAAAGAACACGGTTACCGCGTCTGTTCTGGGTATTTTATTCCGGTATTCTTCGTTTGCAACTGACGTCATGGCGGCCATGGTGGTGACAATAACAAAAGATTTGGCAATAGATTATTTTGTTATCGTCATCCAACATGGCCGCCACGTCTTTGTCTCTTAAATCTAAAAAATATCAAAGATATTACAATTAAAGACAATTTTTTTTAAAGCTCTTCCGTACATATGTCACAGTACTAATGCATTAACTGTTTGCTGTCCCTTTTAATAATTTATTATATTTATTCTATAAAAGAGAGGCGGAGCGCCTCTAGTTTCAAAGGAGTCAGTGATGTTCATAAGCATAAGAAACGTACTTCGCTTTTTATTGATCAGTATTTAAACAGCCGTATAGTCCTTTAAGAGCACGCCCTGACACTGTCCTGTGGTACCTGGATTTCGTTTACAGTTGTAGGAGCTCCCCATTTCTTGGAGTTGTGGCAGGAAAATGCTGTCACAAGACGACTAGAGAGTTCTGAAATCTCTTGGACGGTAGAAGTGCCCCTGGGAGTCCCCGTCAGTCCAGTCTTTGAACACGAACTCGAGGTAATAACTGCCGTCACGAGTTTACTTAATAAACAACAATCTAACTTTCTAAAAATACGAGCTCGAAGTTTCTGTTATAGTTTACCACAAATTTTGGCGCGCACTCGTTGGCTAAGAGCGATCACGTGACGTGATAGTTGTCGTCCACGGATGCAAACTATTAGGCGTTATAGTTCGCCACAAAATGTTGGCGCGCGCTCATTGGCTAAAAGCGATCACGTGACGTGATAGTTGTCGTCCGCGGATGAAAACTATTTAACAATTAGACCCGCAGCCCGAATGGGCTACGAGTCAATAGCCCACGAGGAGCAGCCGAATGGGCTATTTAACTCGTAGCCCATGAGGGCGAGAGGTCTAATTGTTTTAGTATAAACTAACTAGTCGGATAGTAGAAATAATAGAAATAAATAAATTGAAGTTAAATTTTTTTTATTATGTCGTGAAAATGCGTGCGGTTTTTCTCTACCATGGGCTATCACAAATAGACCTATAGTAGCGTAGCCAATCAGAATGCAGGATTTGTAATAGTCCACTAGTTGGTTTATACTAACAGGCGATAGTGCCCGCTGAGAGCGGAAGACGATTTTGTAATGAACAATAACGACAAATAGACTGTGTTTGTCTCGTAACTATCGGCTGATAGTTTCCCTTGGAAATTTGATGTTCTTAAAACTAGCATATAAGCCCTCGAACTTCGTTCTCGGGCTTATATTTGTTTTAAGAACATCACATTTCCGCGGGCAACTATCAGCCGATAGTTCCTAGACGGACACAGTCTATTTGTATATTATAGTTCACCACAAAATTTTGGCGCGCGCACATTGGCCAAGAGCGATCACGTGACGTGATAGTTGTCGTCCGCGGAGGCAAACTATCAGGCGATAGTGCCCGCTGAGAGCGGAAGACAATTTTGTGATGAACAATAACGACACATAGACTGTGTTTGTCTCGGAACTATTGGCTAATAGTTTCCCTTGGAAATTTGATGTTCTTAAAACTAGCATATAAGCCCTCGAACTTCGTTCTCGGGCTTATATTTGTTTTAAGAACATCAAATTTCCGCGGGCAACTATCAGCCGATAGTTCCTCGACGGACACAGTCTATTTGTATAATAGTGCCCGCTGAGCACGAAAGGTAATTTTGTGTTGAACAATAACGCAAATAGACTTCGTTCTCGGGCTTATATTTGTTTTAAGAACATCAAATTTCCGCGGGCAACTATCAGGCGTTATAGTTCACCACAAAATTTTGGCGCGCGCTCATTGGCCAAAAGCGATCACGTGACGTGATAGTTGTCGTCCGCGGAGGCAAACTATCAGGCGATAGTGCCCGCTGCGCTGAAAGCTGAAGACAATTTTGTAATGAACAATAACGACAAATAGACTGTGTTTGTCACGGAACTATCGGCTGATAGTTTCCCTTGGAAATTTGATGTTCTTAAAACTAGTATATAAGCCCTCGAACTTCGTTCTCGGGCTTATATTCGTTTTAAGAACATCAACATTCCGCGGGCAACTATCAGCCGATAGTTCCTCGACGTACACAGTCTATTTGTATAATAGTAGTGCCCGCTGAGAGCGGAATACAATTTTGTGATGAACAATAACGACAAATAGTGTGTATTTGTCTCGGAACTATCGGCTGATAGTTTCCCTTGGAAATTTGATGTTCTTAAAACTAGTATATTTGTTTTAAGACATCAAGTTTCCGCGGGCAACTATCAGTCGATAGTTCCTCGACGGACACACTATTTGTATAATAGTTCCTCGACGGACACAATCTATTTGTATAATAGTGCCCGCTGAGCACGAAAGACAATTTTGTGTTGAACAATAACGCAAATAGACTGAGTCTGTCTCGGAACTATCGGCTGATAGTTTCCCTTGGAAATTTGATGTTCCGCGGGCAACTATCAGCCGATAGTTCCTCGACGGACACAGTCTATTTGTATAATAGTTCCTCGACGGACACTCTATTTGTATATTATCGGCTGATAGTTGACGAGGAGCGTAGCTCGAGTAGTCCAATTGTTTTAGTAGAACAAAGTAGTTGAACTCAAACAATTTTGTGTGTGTGTTTTGACAATTTGGCAGC
This sequence comes from Actinernus sp. WN-2022, assembly GCA_030867875.1. Taxonomy (NCBI): domain Eukaryota; kingdom Metazoa; phylum Cnidaria; class Anthozoa; order Actiniaria; family Actinernidae; genus Actinernus; species Actinernus sp. WN-2022. The sequence continues at coordinate 29,765,770 of JAOWCC010000577.1, forward strand.
CATTTTCAGTTTGCTGTTGAAAATCGGCTTTTTCGCTACTCATTCTCTATCACAGTACAGACAGTGCATAGCTTAGCCAATCAGACTGCAGGATTCGTGTTAGAAAACTACTTGGTTTCTACTAAATAATCAGTATATAGATCTCGATGAAATGCGCAGGGGTTTAAATATTATATACATGGTTCATTTAAAGGGGAACTCAACCCTAAAATCAACCCAATGTCTATACAAACATGTATTCGAAATAAATAGGTTCTGCTATTTAATTTTTCTGTGTTGCGCGTCTAGCAAGAGAAAATCCGAAAACCTTCCTCACAGCCTCCGGTATGTACAGACGGCTCAAGTCTTGTAATTTGTGACGTAGTATACGGGGAATAAATTAGTTTTGCCATGCCGTCCCCTACATTGAATAGCAGGCCTAATGGCTTCTAATTGCGGACCATTGTGCTTTCTTTGTGCTAGAGGTGTGATCGTTCTTCCTTTGTATGTGTGACGTACGTTATGGGGAAATTTGCACTGAATTGAGCCGCCACACAATATAGATTTTTCAGCGGAAAATCGAACTTGGAGACTAATTTTCTCCTCATAGACGCGCAACACAGAAAAATAAAATAGCAGAACTTATTTCTTTAGAATACATCTTTGTAAAGACGTTGGGTTGATTTTAGGGTTTAGTTCTCCTTTAACCGTAATTTTAGAGCACCTATTCTTGGTTATATAATTAACTGGAATGCAAAATAGTTTGTCGAATCATATTTAATGCTTGATACATGTTAATTTATTTCCTACATAAACTATCAACAGCTGCCCCGTGAGGAGCGGGAGAAGGAAGACGAGGACGCAATGTCAGGCATCGAGATTCTGAGGGCAGGGCCAGGGGAAATCTCATCTGAGTTTGAACGTTCAACTGGCATTGATATGACACCCGATCTGCCACTAGGTAAGCACTGGTTTCAACTATAAGTAAAAACCTAAATCAGAAAAATGGCTAAGAGAAGTATTTTTCCGAGTACAAAACCGCATGCTTCATAAGATATTTTCCGAGTACAAAACCCCATGCTATATAATAAATTTTCTGAGTACAAAACTGCATGCTTTATAAGATATTTTCCGAGTACAAAACTGCATGCTTTATAAGATATTTTCCGAGTACAAAACTGCATGCTATATAAGATATTTTCCGAGTACAAAACTGCATGCTTTATAAGATATTTCTGCATGCTTTATAAGATATTTTCCGAGTACAAAACTGCATGCTTTATAAGATATTTTCCGAGTACAAAACTTCATGCTTTATAAGATATTTTCGAGTACAAAACTTCATGCTTCATAAGATAATTTCGAGTACAAAACCACATGCTTTACTGATAAGATATTTTCGAGTACAAAAACGCATGCTTTATAATATATTGTCCGAGTACGCACGCTTTATAAGAAATTTTGAGCAGACCAAAGGTTTAGATAGTTTAAGGTACGATATACAAACAGCGCCGGAGTATTATCAATGTGCTAGTAAACACCCTTATACTTCAAGTAATGGTTCGCGTAAGAACAGGAGCACTCAACGGCCAGGAATGCACTGACAAAGGTGTTAATTTTTCTATTGTTGAAATTTTATATCTCATTAGTTATACAGAAATAAACCTCCTAAAAATAGGAAAGAACTCTGATTTCACATTTTTTTTAAATAAAATGATTGAAGCGGACAATCAGTAACTATGTAAAAAGAGAGAAATAACTCCTATCTGGAGAACATTGAAATATTGTATAATTTCTCAGCTTTTGTTTTAGTGTCTTTCTATTGGCTGAATTTGTTTTTGAATCAAAAACATAATTGTAAAAGGGGCTGTGTCACAGTGATTTTTATATTCACAGTCCGGACCGAACGCATTTATTTTCAGCGATTTTCATATGAACTGACGAGCTTCGCACACATGTGGGATGGATAAAATCAAAGCAAATATGCAAAAATGACTACTGAAAAACTGTGTATTGAGTCTTCAAGGAAACTATATTGCATATCATTTCAATGAAGCTTCAAGGGAGGGGAGTTTAACTATTTTTAGCCAGTAAACAGCCACCAATCGAACATTGTGTCCATACATTTGAAACACCACGACATAACTCTTTAACTATTTCAACGTATACGTTACATCTGCAGAGTCAAGCCGTCGTGATCTGTCGCTAAGTGGTGAGAGGATCAGAGTGGATGCTGGATTAACATCAATGCTCCGAGGGAGAAGGTATAGCTCTCGTTCAAGTCCTTTTTACTTATCCTCTCTGGCCTTGCCGTTATAGGTTAACTAGCTCCTCTGCGATCTTTCTTCCAACCCCAGGGTCTCGTCATTGGCGCGTACAGTTGTTCTTTCACCAATAGCAGACGAGGAACTGGATGTCGACATGTTATCGCTCGAAGAAATAGGTAATGGAGAAAGTATTATAAAACTTTTAAACTAGTGGTGACATAGAGTGTACATGGGATTAACTGACAACTGGCAAAGAGCCGAAATTTTAACTGGCATCTGTATACCCCCATCTCTAGAGAACCTCAAATAAGACAAACGTATTTCACCGCCTCCCGGTTAGCTGAGTGGTTAAGCGCCAGTCTCTTGGGCGGAAGATCGCGGGTTCAAGCCCCGGCCGGCCCAGGGCATTAAAATAACTGGGAGAAGGTGCTGCCTTTGCTCTGACATTTACAAATGGTTAGACCCGCTTCACGTCTTCTCGGATTAGGACGTCAAATCGTAGCTCCCCACTGAGAACGCAAGCAAATCTCTGGCAGGACCACCTCAGTGCATATACTTTATCAAAACAGTTCCCCAATTAGAGCGGTTTTCAGTTGAGTGTAGTGAAACCAAACGCGAATTACCCACAGCCAGCTAAGCATAGCAGCGAGTAATCACAAGTAACTCATAAATGGCTTCCCTATGAGCCAATGACAAACCAAAGCAAAACCAAAATCAATTTGCGTTTGGTTTTACTTTGGATTCTGATTGGTTGGTTTACTTTCTCAGTCAATAGGAGAGCTTAGTAAACGCAAAACCAAAACACTTCCGACACTCAATTGAAATCCGCTCTATCAATACCATGCTAAATATATTTGACACTCAAATAGTCTATTATCAATATTTAGATAGTTATGATATTGACTGACTCATTCTCGCAAATGTCAGTCAAATATAGCTTTTATAACTATAAAATCTATATATATGCATTTTCTTCTATATTGCGCCCAGGGTTTTCCTCCGGGTCCTCCGATTTTCCTCCCTCCACTATAAAATCCAACACGCCTACATTACAATTCGATCTGTGCATTAATCGGTTGTTTCAGGTCCCGTTTGAAATTCATAATTTTAGCAGCTGGCACAGAAATAGGCTCAGTTTCATCCGTTGGGGTGTCTTTCTCCAAAACCTCCCTCCAATAGTGGCGAGAGAATCAACCCCCGCGGCTGGAAACCGAGCCTAGCACAGAAACGAAGTTTAGTTTGTCTGTAACAAAAAGGACAATAAAAATCATTCCTGTCTATACGCTGTATATCATTTCTACATAGGCAATCTTTAGAAGTTTGATCTCGGTATTATTGCATTTCTTAATTCATTTTGCCATGTCGAGATCTATAAGGCATAGATAAGTACATAAGCTTGTGACTTCTGATAATTATAAGTTGAGATGATATAGGGTGTGCCTTAGTGTGGAGGCATGCGCATAAAGAATTGAAACGAGTTAATTTATTAATTAAACGTTTTTATTACCAGAGGAACGACCGACTTTGTTAAGCGAGGAGGAAGCTGAGCTGGAAAGCACTAAATCTGATGAGGCAGCTTTACAAACATTAAGGCAAGTAGAGAGCAGGACGCATGTGTGACATTAAATGTCTTAATTTCTTATCAGTTAGAAGAAAGACGCATGCACTATAGGAAAATCATTTTATTATATAATTATCGATGAAATACCAGTGTATTTCTTTCTAAAAAGTGATATCTTCACACGTGAAAATTTGACTGGCTTTTAAAAATATCTAGTCATTTTAGGAAGAGATGAAAACTGGTATTTCATCGACAATCGCATATTAAACAGAACATTACATGACTGCTTGGAGATACGTATTTTATCTTCTCGTGTTGATGAAATATCTTACTCGTTCGCTGCGTTCACTTGTAAGATATTTCATCAACACTCGAAGATAACATCCGTATCTCCGCGCGGCCATGTAATATCCTCTATATCTTACAGTGTGACTACTGGAGTCACTAAGACAACGAGAACCCATCACACTGCAGAACGAAAACAAAGCATTCCAAAGAAGCAAATCCTAATATATATATATACGCTATTTTCTTCATTGAAAATACTACGACTACAAAACTAGTTCTTTTACCGGATCAAAGCTCGCAATTTGAAATACAAGTCTTGTACTCGACACTGATTGGCTCAAATAACCATACGTTGGAATGCTATTGTCTTGTACTCGACACTGATTGGCTCAAATAACCATACGTTGGAATGCTATTGTCTTGTACTCGACACCGATTGGCTCAAATAACCATACGTTGGAATGCTTTGTTTTCGTTCTGCAATGTGATTGGTTCTTGTTGTCTAAGTGGGTTACAAGTTGTTGTACAGTAATATGTTGATAAATGACATGTCGATATATTTGTTTGAAATCAATCGTAGGAGTATCAGGCTTGCAATGGCTGGAGCTCCATTTGTATCATTCGATGAAGTGGTTCCTTTAACAACCAATAAGAAGATGGCAGCCAAGGCCTTTTATCATGTCATGGGTAAGGCACCCGGGGGAGGGGAGGGGGTTGAATTGGGGGGGGGGGGGGGGGGGAGTGTACTCCCAAGAAATTTAGGATAGGGGTCCGCCGCGGAGATATCGAAACCTTGACCCTGTTTAAGGGTGAAAAATCGTAAAATGGGTACCCTTTCCAAGGCTTGAAACTAAAATATGAGACCCTATTTAAGGGACAAGTGAATACTCAGAATTTATTGAACAGATCGTTTTTATTTCTCTCTGTCTGTGTAATCGCTTTAGATTGTTACGTTTAGCGGGCGTTGAACAAATGTACGATATTGCATATTAAGAGTTAGGGAACAAAAAAACGTACCCTATTTAAGGATCGGATATTTTATTTAAGGATGATAATACAGAATATGAGACCCTATTTAAGGGACCGCACCTCGAAAACCATACCCTATCCCGCGGCACATACCTATATGATGATGATGATGTACTTTATTAGCACCATTTACAACAGATGGTACATTGGATTGTTGCTAATAACCTTGCAACAGTGCATTTTGACCCCCCCCCCCCCCCCCCCCCCCCTGGTAGCGCTACACGGCAACGGCTACCGACAGGAAGCTACATTTCATTTGAATGTGAAAAGGTTTCCCGATACTCAGGCCTTCGCTAGATAGGCGTACAATTATAAGAGGTGCATCATTATTTATTTTATATTCTTTAAATCTCTTCATTTATTTTCCTAGGCCCGATTTCGTTACGTATTGTTTTCAAATTGTTGCCATTTGACTTACTCATCGCGTACATGTCGATTAGGATTCCAGTAGGATCAGCAGGGTTGGAGGAAGGAAAATGTATTTAAAAAACATATATTGTCCTTTTCACAGCCATGACACATGCCGGTATTTTACATTTGGAGCAGAACAAACCGTATGGTGAGATCATCATTGGACAAGGAAGAGCGTTCTGATACCACAAATCAAACGCTTAACGCCACCGAACACTACACAGAACATCTCTTCCCGATCATGGCTCAGCTAGGGGTGACACGTACGACTGTACTATATTAGAAATGCCCCTTTTAATTTTACGAAGACAATCGCAATTTTACTGTAATCATAAAATGCAAACACAAAAGACACCAAAAACACGTATTTGCAAGTGCAGTTACATTTTTAAATCTTGCTCTCTTAGATAAAGGTTTGGATGTTTCTCAGTTATATAACTCTAGAATTTTTATACAAAGGAATTCAAAAGCACGTCTTTGCTAGTGCAGTTACATTTTGACATCTTCCCTCTCTTCACTTGCTCAGTCAATTTACGAGGGCAAGACTATTTCTTATAGACTGGCGCACCAAGCCAAATCAGTATTTATGATATTACGTAATTTATTAATGAATCATGAATGTATTTTATAAATTGAAAATGTTGATACCATTGATACCTTTTCTTGTCTTAAGCAATAAAGTTGACCTGTACACATCTTTATATGCGTTGCGTTTCTATTGTCCGCTTCTTTATTCCGGGGCCGAGGTGCCCGGGGAGAGGTGCGGGGAGAGTGTGGGGAGAGGTGTGGGGAGAGGTGTGGGGAGAGGTGTGGGGAGAGGGACAGACAGACACAGACAATCTTTATTTATCCACGGTTTAAAAACATCAGCTGAACACGAAAGGTGTACCATTGCAATAGTAAAATATGTACATTAAAAATTAAAAATGTAATAATGCATTAAAACTGTTTTACATGTTTGCCGTGTGGGAGTCCGATTTAGCATACAGGGTATCAATTTCCCTTTTGAAGTGCTTTATATGTTTAGACACTCTTAGGTCATGTGGGAGATTATTCCATAAGAATACCCCACTGCATGTAGCCGAAGCTACGTTTTAGGTAGTTAGTCCTCGGTTTAAGTATAAATAATTTACTTTCAGAATCTCTTAGATCATAGTTAGTATTACGAGTTGTAAAGAGATCCTGAAGGTAACCTGGGGTGAGCTTATGCATGGTTTTGTACATCGCCATTGCTTTTTTCGATGTGTATATACGTTGTCCCAGCCAAGCATATCAATCAGTAGACTTGAACTGGCTGCCCGGTTTTGCAGTTTATCATTTAACTGTTGACTTAAGCCATCCCAAACTGAGCCACAGTAAACAAAATGCGGCTCAATCAGGGCTTTATATATTTTTACTGCAGTATCTCTGCATATGAAAGGCCTTGCACGCTTAAGTGCGCCAATGCCAGAGGAGATCTTTTTTGATATTTCGTCTATATGCTTCCGCCAGGACAATGTATCATCTATATAAATCCCCAGAGATTTGGTGTAGTTCACTTTTTTAATTTCTTTACCCTCTATACGAACGTCGATGGTACAGTCGCTTTGAGTTTGTAGTTTTTGGCGAGACCAAATAACCATAAACTCAGTTTTAGCGATGTTGAGACTTAGCTTATTTGCTTTGAGCCAGATATTTACATTTGTTAGTTCCGCATTGATTTTTGTTTCAAGATCTCTCTGGCTTGAAGCGGCAAAACTAATATTAGTATCATCGCGGCGTACATTCTTGGTAATCCCTCGTTCAGGCAGTTTGGCAGGTCATTAATATAAATCATGCTCGTCAAAGATTAAAAATTCGAACGAGGCAACGACTTTTTCCTATGCACATGACTTAGACCCAAGAGGTATCTTTTTCTCCATGAAAGGTACAAAAGTTATCGCAGGAAAGCTAAATAAAATGTCCAATTTAGTCCTGAAAATACGCAAAAAGTGTCCTTGAAATAATGCCAGATCCGTGAAATGCCCTAGCATTTTGACAGATTGTTTTCTCCTTGAATTTGTACCAAAACTCCTTGATTATTTAAACCTCCTGGGGTGGTTGAGAATACAAAACAGCTAATTTTTACCTCCAAAAGATCGTTCAAGCGGCATCATGGAAACACGTGTAACCGATTGGGTTTACAGTTAATTTCACAAAACTTTGGCCGCGCGGATTGCCAAGTTCGTTTGGAACTTGGGAACAATGTTCCGAAGTGCACAAATTACTTTTGTACCTGTCAATCAAATTGTGATCTTCCAACTGAACTTTGGAACTTCGGTCAGAACTTCACAACAAAGTTGCTCGCGAAGTTGAGAAGTTGGCGGTGAAGTTCGATCCCATTTTATAATTTAAGCAAAAATGTATCATCGTCTAATTTCCCATCCAGCCTTTTAGTTCGTGTCTCACTCAGTACTACAGTAGTGCTTTTGAGCCGGGTTACAAAGAATATTCCATAATAAAATGGGATCGAACTTCACCTCCAACTTCCCAACTTCGCGCCAAAGTTCAGTTGGAAGATCACAATTTCATTGACAGATACAAAAGTAATTTGCGTACTTCGGAACGTACTTCCCAAGTTCCAAACGAACTTGGCAATCCACGCGGCCAAAGTTTTGTGAAATTAACTGTAATACGCGTAGAATTTTGAGGTCATTCATTTGTGATCCTGATAGAAAACAAGTCCTTGAAAAGTGTGGATTTTCCTTGAAAAGTCCTTAGTCTGTATGAACCATGTCGACACGTTTGCCCACTCTATTCACAAGGAACACGTTTGATTGATTCGAGGATTTATTTCATTCTCTCACTCCTGGTTACACACATCAAGTTCTTGCAAACTACCCATATTTGAAAAAAGTACCTTCGTTTCGGCTTTGCTGTCTAGACAATTTTTTGTCTGAAATAAATGCCGTCAAGCATTGGTTTAAAATTCTTGGTTTACTTATTCTCCCTCACGTCGATCCTCTAAATCAATATATTAACCTAAACACATACCTTCCCAACGTAAGGAAACCAATTAACCTAAGTTAAAAAACAGAAATATTTAAACCAGTGGTAATTAAATTACAATTTTTGGACAGGCCAATACATGTGTTTACTAATTTCTTACGATAGTCTTCTCACAGGAAGCCCAAGCTCTGTTTACGTTAATTTTATAACAGGATCGTATGGGAATTTTTAAATCTAGCTTTTCGATAAATATACTGTAATGAAATGAATAAAACTTAACTGGTGTCTATAACCTGTGTCTTGCCTGTGTATGTATGCAGTTTCAGCGAATTTGGGCAAATTTTAATTTCCCTACCCTACATATATTATATTCTTCTTCAGTCGCTGAAACTGCATACAGACACACCCAAGACACAGGTATTATAGACACCAGTTAAGTTTTATTCATTTTATTGCAGTATATTTATCGAAAAGATAGATTAAAAAAATGCCATACGAACCCTTATAAAATTGACAAACAGCTAATAAATAGCGGCTTATTAGTTGGCTAACCAAGCCTTTAGGCGAGCCAAGATGCGACAGATGAATAAAAATACATTTAGCCGACTAATAAGTTATTTATTATATAAATCTGCAAAGAAACGGTACGCACTGGCAATCCTAAAGGAAGCGTCACATTTCAATTTTTGCAAGAGAAATGTACGTACGTTTGGGGATTGGGGGAGGGTTAGGGGCTGACGTTCCTCCGTGAAATAGCCTGCGAACACAGCCGTCTTCCTTCGGGACTGAGCCACAACTCAAAACGCGCCTCCCGATAGTCAGAAACAGAAGATAATAAAGTAATGGAACGAACTCAAAGAAACAATAAACATTTCAATTTCAGCCATAATGTTTTTATAATTATAGAGACAGTCAGTAATAGAGTTCATGTCTGATCTTATACAACCCCAAACGCTACTGTAAATTGATTCATTTGCGGAAAGATTATGACAGTTAAGCATTGAATAAAGAGGTATGGAAAGAATGAATGCAAAGATGTAGTGTTTAACTGTTGAAAAAAGTCGATAAATAGCTCTGACATTTCTCAGGGGTGATGACGGCCTTGGGGGTTCACAAAGAAACGTCGTATGACGTTTCTCGTGGAAAAGTCGATATGTGATGCTTCCCTAACCCCAATAAACTCTCACATTTCTTGCCTGCGTGCTTGTGTATATCAGTGCGTGCGTTCATTGTAGATTTATATGATATTTATTAGCCTTACAGGCTAGATATTTATGTACTCATATAGAACTGACTGAAAAAGTAGGCACGTTGTAAAACCAGGAACACTGGAACATCAAATAATTGTTTTCACTCGACGAAAACTATACAGAGTAATAAGAACAATCTGACTAGTAAATGGAGATGATTTCAGTAGCGCTCGCGATAACGTTGGATTCGGTACACTGGTGATCACAACATGCGGACTAAGGTGATCTCTACTTCGTATAAACGAACATAGCTATAGTAAGGGTTTTAAGGACTGCTCGTCACGGGAAGGCAGGTTGTTAGAGAGAACACTTTACACGCACGTTTAAAGCTATATTTTACTAACTTATTTTTACGTGCGCTGGGATTTTGTTGTGATTTTTTACTATCTGTCAATTGTCCTAGCCTCAAGGGTTAGATCAATAGGACAATAATTTAGTAGGACAGTAAGAACAGTAATTCAGCGCTTTTTGCGAAAACACTGAAGGGAAGGAAACAGGAAGCAAGTTCCTAACCCAATAAAGAATTATCGAGCTGTATACGTCGGTATAAAGACGGGGATTGACGGGTATTTCCTGGTGTAGCAGTACTGATGCATTGCTTTCTGGGTTAGGGTTCTTTGTGTTGCAGAGTATAGTTTTGTTTTAAAAGACATAGTTTCCTTTGTTGTACGTCATGTGGTGAACTGACGAGCAGTTATTGAAACCCTTTCTATAGGAGTATGTTACTGGAAACGAGGCTGTATCTAAATGCTACCAGGAGTTCCACTAAAAGGACCTTCTCGCGCCGAGCGTTGAGCGATCGCCAACAAATCATCGCCATTTATATTGTTATTACTCTGCTAGTTTCGTCGAGCGGAAAATAATAATTTGCGATGTTCTGGTGTTCCGCAATTTTGTTATTAATTTTTGATGTTCCTGTGTTCCGTAGTAGCTGTTCCGTTGTTGCGGTGCTCCTGGTTTTACAACATGCCGAAAAAGTAGGCATTAACCAGATTAACTTAACAAAACTATTTTGTTTTGCTCGGCCAAATAAGAAGAAAGTTTTACCTTGTAAATATACAGCAGTAATAAGATAACATTTTACACCTAGATTGAGAAATCCAGTGTTCTAACACTGTTGGCTAGAGCAACAAATAGCATAGTCCTGTTGAACTGTAGCGAGTAGACGGGACTGTGTGAATTACGACCAGCATAGAAGGACTGAAAAAAAAAGGCCGATATTAGATGTGAAACAAACGAGGATTTCCCGCGTTCTTATTCACTCGTGGAGCCAGGGTTTCGCTCTTATTGGGTAAGCACTTTGCTTCTCACTACTTTAGCCAGGGATATTATATAGTCCTGGTAACATGTGAGTTGAGTTTATTAGTACATTTGTATCTCGCCCTTGCTCTGAGGGTTTTTCTCCAGGTTGTCCTCCCTCCACAAAAACCAACACGCTAAATTCTAATTCAATCTGTGATTTAGCCGGGTCCTTTTCATAAGCTCCTATGGTTGTTTCAGGTCCTGTTAAAATTCAGTGTTTTTCTTTCATGGACAATTAACTTGAACTGTACCTGACCAACATTTTACCTCAACAAATATTTTGCACTGCACTCATACAAGAAATTAAACAAGCAAATGCAATCTCATAAGACATGTGATGCAACCTGAATAATACATTTTTGTGCACCTACCCTCAGGCATCTCCTGACTCGCTTGTCCCACACTCGTACCTGTTGGGAATAAAAGGAGACAAGAAATAGTTGTCAGTCATAGTGATTCAACTTTAAGAACTCTATGTACATATAAAACAGTGTGTGCAAGACAGTAATATATATAATGTACATAACCATGCATACATAGGAAACATGTTTTGCATCCTTTGACAGAAAGATGAAGTCTAATGTTGACAAAAGAATTTATACACTACACTGCTGGAGAAGTAGCCTGAATTTCACGAACGAACCAGAGGAGACGGCTGAAATTCAGGCTACTGGAGAAGGGGAAGTTTTACTTAACCTGGTTGAATGAAGATAGAATAAAGAAGATGGATCAAAGATTAACATCGACCGTGTTTGTACAGATAAATATGGCAGAATACTAGACTATTCGAAAATATTGATACATTTTGCATTTCACTACATGTAAGTGTGTATTTTTCTTAGCGACCTATACTGAATGTTTTTCGTTGTAAATTACCCTGGGATATCTTTGTGAGTACATGTACCGTGGGAAATAAAAGTTAGTCAAAATAAAATAATGTAATAGTCAGGCTTTTACTTTCTCTGATTTTATTTCATTTTCTGCATTGGTGGCTAGCAGCCAAACATCTTGAGCTGTCGATGGCGTTGCTGTTCACGCAGTGTTTACCATGGGTGGCACCAAGCCATCCAGTGTTTAGCCATCAAATTTTGGCAGCTCTGGTGCCGCTGACGTTGCAAAGTCACAACAACAGCCATGTTTGATTGCTCAGGGTCTAATGAATTTTCATGTTGGGCAAGTAGATCAGTGAGCCAAAGTAGGCTAATTCTTAGTGAAATGAGGTATTCGCAAGCTTCAGTTTTCTTTTTCTTCTAACCCTGAGCACATGCTGTAGCAGATTTGTGTTGTATATATGTAGTACAGGTCTGGACTTCTTTAGTGCAATGGAAACTAAATTGTAGAATACAATGGTAGTTAATATCAAGTGGTGTGTATGATCATGAATGCTGTGCCAGGAAATTCAGAGAAATTAGAAAACAAGGCCATTCTTTAATAATGTCTGCATGGCAAGAAAAAAGAACATGAATGAGAAAATGTTTGCATTTAGTTGGGACACAAGGATGGGTGTAGTTGTAGGAAGTTCATTGTTTGCTTACCACTCCATATCGGTTTGTCCCACTAGCCACCATCCACTTGTTGTCTGAATCGATACAGTAAACTGTAGAGTCATGTGGGTCCTCCCACTTCAGAACACAGGCATAGCTAGAGTGAAAATTACCAACAGTTATAGCAGTTTTCGATTGAGTGTCGTAAAACCAAAACCAAAGTAATCACAGAACCAATTACGGCATCAAGTAAAAAAAACACAATGAGCCAATCACAAACTGAAATAATTCACAATTGGTTTTACTTGAACCAATCACAAGTAAAAGTAAATGCAATCATGGATGGTGTGATGATTGATGGTGTGATGGACCAAAACATGTTTGGATTTAGTTTAGCACTTGATTGGCTGATAATCACAAAACATTTTCCACAGCCAATAGGAAAACTGAGCAAGTGGATTGCTTTCGACACTCAATCGAAATCCGCTCTGTGACTGCATGAGGTTAAGTGCAGGGAGCTACCAAAGCACATTTCAAAAGTCAAGCACACGCTTGTATAATTTGTAGTTCTGAGAGGTTTTGTGTTTGTTGTAAGGATTGATCATTCTGGGGAGTACTCTTGTTTCGACGGAGCCCCTAAAGGGCCATGCTTTTTTATATATATTTTTTGCCACTTATGACCGTATCTGGCATTGTTTGCCACATATGACCGTATCTGGCATTTTTTGCCACTTACGACCGTATCTGGTTTTCAATGACATTTGATTGACACTTGTAATGAAAATAGCAGTTATTGCACAATTAAGAAGTGTTCAATTTAATTTTAGAACGCACACAAAGAACTTGATAACCATTTGACCCACCAGATTTGGCAAAAGTATCTTTCAACTTCTTGTAGTTTATAGAGCTATTAGTAGAAGTACAGCGATAGCTTCAGGGGTGTCGGAAAAACGAAGAGCGAAGACCCAGGCGGAAAAACGAAGACCGAAGAAGAACTGAAGTATGACATTTAGCTTATTAAGATGTAAGTGGCAAAAAATGCCAGATACAGTCGTAAGTGGCAAAAAATGCCAGATACGGTCGTAAGTGGCAAAAAATGCCAGATACACTCGTAAGTGGCAAAAAATGTCTGAAAAAATATTTATAAAAAGCATGGCCCTTTAGGGGCTCCGTACGTATATAAGCCACGTCTTTTTGATTTCAGATTTTGAAAGTAACAATAAATTGCCTCAAAGTTGGAGGGTCAGCTATAAATATACTGTCTGAGTGTTTTCAAAAAACTTTCTTTGCAATGACTTTTTCGTATTCAGTATAAAGTAGTTAACTCAAAAGAGCATTAATGTCACCATTCCATGCTTGTGAAGTCTACTAGCAATATAATACAGACTGGCATTGGTTAGCAAAGTCACATGATAGGAACTTCTCTGGGTACATAAAGCCTCAGGGATAACGTATCTCTCATACCTTGGGCAGTTCACAGTGTTGACAAACAGCAATTTAACGGCAATTTGTTACAATAGCCAGAGTTTCCTTTAAAGTCATGAACAAATCATAGCTGCTACAAGGAATTGGAAAAAAATACTTACTTTGAGTTAACACGCATGTCCCAGAACCTGACAGCAGTGTCATACCCACTCGATAGGAAGGTAGCAGGTGACTCCCACTTCATGGCAAGTACCCCTGCACCCACTCTATGTTCTTCAGTCATCAGCTTCGACATCAACCTACCACTACAATTGAATGTAATGATCAACAACTTTACTGGACTTATAAAAGCTTACTATTGTGTCACTTTGGGGATCAGCAGAACCATCCTGTTTGCATAATCATCGACAGGTTACAATAATATTACACTTCAGTTTTTGTTCGCATTGAAAGAAAAATTATCATGATTTGACATTTTTATTACGGTAATTAAAATAACAAACTCAATGACTCATTACTTCAGCTGAATTAATCACCAAGGAAGCAAAATATATGTGGAGTAAAAATCCAGACCAAATTAAATTTAGGCAAGGTCAAGTATTCCAGTGTAGTTTGGGAACCCTGTGGTATTGTTCAGGTGGTCCTGTGTTGGCCTCTTATAATAACAGACTTCGTGCCTTGGGACCTGCGTGAACACAGCATTTAGTTAGTGCCCCTGTCAAAATTTGGTCCCAACCTTTTACTCAGGCACTGGATCAAGCATGAACACCGGTCTGCACACGGGCAGGTGTCCACAAATCCCTGCTCCAATTTTAAAAATGGCAGAAAAGTTGAGATCAATGGTCAAAGGAGGATGTAACCGTGTCAGGGGTGGCTTTAGGGGGTGGGGGTGGATTGGGTGGCTAGCCACCCCCCTTTAGACTCTAGAATGTCAGATTTCCTGGCCTATCGAGAGCAGCTCTTCACTGGTTAAAGCTCGTACGATATTTACTTTACTTACTTAATATGTTATTCATACTTATTTACCATTTTGTTTCGGTTCTATTTTTATGGAACTGTATTTATGTAATAGTTGTATTATTCTGACCTTCATAAATTATTTAGCCATGCAGAATATATTTATTACATCCTGAAAAAAAAAAATGTATTAAAATTGGCGCTATGTTTGCAGCCACCCCACCTCAAAAAATCCAAGATCCGCCCCTGCGTGTTAATGTCAACACTCCTTGATATTGGCCACCAGTGCTTGGGCAATGTACTCGGGCACCAAGTGTGAACATGGTCTTAGTTGATCATATTGTCTGCTTTATTTTGCTGCATTGGCTTGTCTGTAAAATGCTGTGATTGCATGGACATGTTGTCTTTCTCCTCCCCTCCCCTTTCTGTCTATACTTGTGTGTGACCCAGTGCTTATAAATTATTGCCTTCAAAAGGAGCTGCTCATTTGAGCTCAGATCAATGAGCTCCCTCCTCCAAAAAGAGCATCTCTGACATGAGCCAAGAAATTCCATATTGATGATGTACACGTAAATGTGCCAGATTTCAGGCATCACTGGTGATTGGTTGTAAGGTTGATTAAAATACAAAGCATTGTTTACCTTTCCAAACTCCACAGATGAAGAGCAGGGAAGACTCTGGAATGACCTGCTGTCCCACTCAGCATCGTCCTGACAAAGAATGTACAGAGTGACACCTTACTTAAAACTCACATATAAAACTGACAAGAACTATTATAATCATTATGAGTTTGCGTATGAATAACTGTGAGCCAAGGGGCCTTTGTCTTCGAGCTCCTCAAGTCATCGTACTGCCCTGGTGAAACTCCTTGCAGGATCCTTGAGGATCTTTAAGGATCTTGAAGGATCAGGTAAGGATCCTTGTAAGGTCAGGATCCTTGAAGGATTTGTCTAGGATCCTGATGGCCAAGATCCTTGCCAGGATCCTGCCAAGATCCTGCTAAGATCCTTTCAGGATCCTGATATGATCAAGTTAATCTAGTAAGTGCAGGATCCTTGTAAGATCCTTAAGGATTTAACAAGGATCCTGCCAGGATTCAGGCAAGATCCTGGCAGGAAATAACTGCATGGAAGGAAAGGATCCTTGTAAGATCCTTAAGGATTTCACAAGGATCCTGTCAGGATTCAGGCAAGATCCTGGCAGGAAATAACTGGTGGAAGTAAAGGATCCTTGTAAGATCCTTGAGGATCTTACAAGGATCCTGTCAGGACTCAGGCAAGATCCTTGCAGGAAACAACCGCATGGAAGGAAAGGATCCTTGTAAGATCCTTAAGGATTTCACCAGGATCCTGTCAGGATTCAGGCAAGATCATGGCAGGAAACAACCGCATGGAAGGAAAGGATCCTTGTAAGATCCTTGAGGATTTCACCAGGATCCTGTCAGGACTCAGGCAAGATCCTGGCAGGAAACAACCGCATGGAAGGAAAGGATCCTTGTAAGATCCTTAAGGATTTCACCAGGATCCTGTCAGGGTTCAGGCAAGATCCTGGCAGGAAACAACCGCATGGAAGGAAAGGATCCTTGTAAGATCCTTAAGGATTTCACCAGGATCCTGTCAGGGTTCAGGCAAGATCCTGGCAGGAAACAACCACATGGAAGGAAAGGATCCTCGTAAGATCCTTAAGGATTTCACCAGGATCCTGTCAGGATTCAGGTAAGATCCTGGCAGGAAATAACCATTGGAAGGAAAGGATCCTCGACCGTACTGTACTGTCTTCTCAATAGCTACAATTTAACTGAATTACTCCTTCCCACTTTTACTGTCGTTTTCTGTTTTTTTCTTCTTTTCTATTTTCCTTTTCTTTGATACTACAGCCCTCTGCAAGTTCAATTTATGCTCTTTTTGCTACCATATTCAAATTACACAAATCACTAAGCTCAATTATTCACTTTATAAATTTATTATATATTTATATAATTAAATACAGCAGTGGCCAACTCGAAAGCTTTGGCCTACTTTCGGTGAAAATAACTGTTTCCGGCCCGAAACGCGAATGTATAGTCTATTACCGTGACACAGCCCCTTTAAACTTAACCCAACTTTTATACAAAGGTACGAATACCCTTTTAATTACGTTCTTATTCCCATTGACCCAACGTATGTTTCATCGTTTCTTCGTCTGAGTTCACTGCATGTAAAGGTGTTATTTCGGTGATTTTACAGCTCTGACGTGTTCACTGTTGTAAGGAAGTTTGAATTGTCTTTCGGCCAACCAAGAAGCAAGTACAGGTTCAAAGGATTCGCTTTATCAGGAACGTCAACCTAAAATATGACTACATACATGTAGTACAGGAACTGTTCGTCGATCTCCTGTATAGAAAGTCCTAGCAGAGATGCCAACTCTCCGGCTTTTGGTGAGAGACTAATACGCTTTTTAGCCTCATCTCCCGCTTTGAGTCCAGATCTCCCGCTTTTTCGCAAATGAGACTTAAATAAATAAAGAAAATACTTTTTGCCTTGGCTGTCCTTTTTGTTCATGGCTCACGCGCGATCATTACAAATCAGACAGATCCATACGAAGCAGTGATTTCCCGCTTTTAGAACTCAAGGGGTTGGCATCTCTGTCCTAGTCCTTGCTCACAATCCTCCGACTCTGGGAAGTTTTGTTTGGAGATTAATTTCTGCCTTTTTTCACCGCTTTCTCCCATTGTGTACGAATTAACCTTTGACAATATCCGGGTATTATAATATACTTTCAACCAATCACGTCGCGGAGAATACCAGGTATCGTGTTCGGTAACCAATCCGATCACGGTACGCACAAAGTACATACGTAAAATATTTCTCGTCAACCGTCTTCTACACGTGAAGTTGGACTGTTTGCTACAAATTATCTGTCTACTTCTATGGTTTTTAGCATTATCAAACTCTATTTCTTTAATAACAATCTTCAGGATTACTCGAGAATCGAAGGTAAGTGCAGCATTGTCAATTTCGCTCAGAAAAGTACGTCGATTACGACGTTAGAACCGATTTGAGTGTAACGTACGCGTGCACAGCGCAAATTTAGCCACTTCTAAAGTCTCTCGAAGTCTGCAGTATTTGGAATATCAAAGAGCACTAAGTTATTTGATTCAGTACCTCAAAACCATGATAAACAAGTGAGAGCATGTATGTATCAACTAAGTACGTCGAATGATTGCCCTACACGCGTATTAATGTAAACATTGAAATCCGTTGTATTCTAATTGACCGCTTTTGCAGTCGATCTGCCAGGCAGTTTTAATATTTCCCAGGCGTTGGACATGTATCTCGATCGCCCTTTCCCCATGGCCAAAGGCTCTTTGCTTTTAATAGGCTTTCTAATTATTTGGCAGTATGTATGTACATGTATGAAAGTGACTAATCGTTTATGTTGTTGTTTTCTTGTAGGGCAAAGCATATAGAGAAAGGGTTTCAGAGAAAGAGCTAGAATGCTAGCTAAAACTGGAGGAGGAGAACTAGTGCAGCTGAGTGAAAATTAAACCTTAATTTAGTTGGCCTGATTGCAGAATACCTCTTAAAGTGACTAAAGACTTTAATAGTGGTATTGTTTTTTGAAGGCAAGGGGTTCGAGCTAAAAAACAGATGAGATTTTACAAGGGTTTGTTTGGTCCTGAATACTTCTACACAAGAATGTTGGCTGAGTTCCTGGGACAAGATTAAGTTTAACATTATATAGGATTGCTGCATACACGTAGATCCATTTATATTCAAAGATTACATTACAACTAGGATTTATTTAATTTTAGAGGCCAGGACCACAAATGGTTCCATTTTGTGTTCAACATAACCCAATTTTGTAAGACTAGTGTGATCTAATTATAACATGCAGCCAGGGTGGTGCAGTACGTGGTAAGCACTAATGCGGGTATCAGCGGCCATCCCGAGGGGGCGGCCCCCGGGCACCCAGGGGCATTTGTCACAGCAGCCATGACAAATACATGCTAAAACCCCTCGGGTGGGGCAGAAAATTGTGACAAAAAACCCCACCCCTGGGGCAACCTGGGCAACATATTATAAGTATTAGAAGCTAAACGTTTTAGAAGTGTCAAAAATCTTAATAGTTTTATTTCTTTGTTCTGTCTTCTGACAGTGGATGGCTTATTTAATCTCTTAATCTGAATGATAATGATATGACTTACCTCAAGGACAAAGAAATCGAAGAACGTCGATCGATCGAGCGAGTCCTGTGGCGAAAACCGCTGAACGTTGAGACAGTAGATTAAGTGCAAACCCCGTGGGTACGTCCCCGGGGTATTTTGACGAAAACGCAAAAGCGCTCTAATGCTCCGCGTGTGGGGCATATTTTTGCTTCAAATCCCCTGCTAAGCCCCTGGATTGCCCATGGGTTGCCCGGGGGCCGCCCCCTCAGGATGGCCGCTGATACCCGCATAAGCTCCACCTCTCGCCTTTGTGACCCAGTGGCAATTCTAGTTCGTAGGCACCACATGTGAGTTGAGTTTGTTGGTATTCACCCTTGCTGCAAGGGTTTTTATTCGGGTTATCCAGTTTTCCTCTATCCAAAAAACCAACATGCTAAATTCCAATTTGATCAGTGCATGGTTTAGCGTAGTCCTGGCTTTGATCAGCCCCTATGGTAGTTGCAGGTCCCAAACAGTGCGTGGCTGTGAGGTGCCGATCAGCAGATTGATCAGCCTATATAACCAGTGGAGAAGAGGAGGTGATAATTAGAATTTTATGGTAAAAGGATTCAGGGTTCATTGTTTTTTTAATGGAACACTTTGAAAATGAATAATGAATTAGCTATATACTGTAGTGTCTGGGTATTCTGCAATCTCTGCTACCTATAGCTCCTTGTGTAGTATATTTGTACTGTCAATTGAAAGATAGCAAATCCCATTGTAAATGTTGCTTTTAAATTATCTTTTGAGTTTCCAATTTTGTACTTTTTTAAAATAAACAAGATTGAGCTTTTATGAAAATAATGTTGTATTGTGTTTGCATATTTTCTCCATGCAATACTATATATAGATGGTTTGCACTCAATCCCCAGAGATTCAAAGGGCATGGCGGCCATGTTGGTGTACAGAACAAAATAATTAGTAAGCTAACGAAGAATCTATTGTTAACTGTACACCAACATGGTGGCTATGACGTCACGTGCAAAGGGTCTATTATATACATGTAGCTTATATACTGTTTCGTACAATGTGTATGTTCGGCTATTACATACATGTATGCCTCATCAATTTAATAATACATTGACATGTACTTAATCTGCTTTCTATATTAATATTATAAGCTAGCAATGTACAACAACATCAGTTGCGTTACCTGTTTTCCTGACCTCCATTATTGAATGTAGAAAGTGCCAGAAACAGAAAGTGCAACCCTACCTCATTTCGAAAGGATTTTTTTCAAATGAAGTCAACATAATTTTCGATTCATACATGTACTAAGGCACTTTAAGGGTATAAATCATAACATGACTTACCGAGTCTAGACAAGGCAAAACAACTTACATGTAAATTGTTACACATTTCAATATAGTCGCTCCAACATTTTAACTAAATTAGGTACATTATAACTATTTAGTTGACGTCACCTAAATTGGTTTACTGCAAAACGAATGGTAACAGCAAAATCAGTGGGGTCGAACATAAACTTCAGATGAAAATAAAACCGTTGATCCCATAAAACAGTATACTAGTCTAGACGATTCCATGAGTCAATGTCTCCCCCAGATCTGAAGACCATTAGCACATGAAATTTCAAATTAGCTGACTAACGTATGTTAACTAAATTAGTACTAAATTTAGTTAAACTCACTTGTCAACACCGATATTGGAGCGACTCTATATGAAATAATAATCTGCATTAAGAACATACATGTAAGTAATGTTCCACTAGTCTTGTTTATGTTTGAAACTTACAACTGAACATGATGACCAGACATACAATGTATAAAAATTATTGCTTATATATACACGTACATGTAGTATAGTTTTCTTGGTGTTAATTAAAACACACATATAAATACCAATGGTGAGATGGACTATTCACAACTCTGTATTGTCGAAGTTTTCATTTTTATGACCTTAATGCTACATGACATGTATGGTATTTGTAAATGTTTAACTTCAGAATATTAGACTAACACTGAGCATTAATTTTTACACATGCAACAGGACTACCCTAACTTCTTATTAACCTTGTCTACTTGGTCTTTACAGTAAAATATCAAACTGCAGGCTTAACACTGTACGGAAAAGACTGAGGTTCGATATTTCCTCGTAAAGACCAAGCGGACGAGGTTAATAAATCCATGTTTATCATATGGCACTATTTAAAATCGTTGTTTCTTCTTTTCATTGGAAAACAAAAATATCCAACTGGAAGTATATATTTTATATCGAGTTGGCGTGCATGCATATCTTGATTGCAGATTTCATGCAGGTTTTTTTCACAACACAAACCACAAAATGAACAAATTATGGTAATGATTATACCAATACCAGTAACGACAATTACATAATGATGAAAAGGATTAATAACAGTAACGACGAGCAATGATAATTATTATTAATATATTGCAAACAATTTAATAAATTAAGGGAAGTGCATCTTGAATGTTGTATCTCCAATACATTAATGTTGTTAGCAATCTAAATCAAAATATTTTATAACGCTACAATTTCATTACATTGATTATTAAAAACATGTACATATTATAACATAATTATTTATTCTAAAAATATCAAATTGTTTTTTTCTTTTGATATTTAATGCCTGTTATTGATTAAGGCTGACTATAGAAGATTGACTCATGTTAAATATCATACAATGAATGTATTCAAGTGGTGCATGCGAGGAGCGATATTTGCTAATGAAAGTGATAAACCAACTGCTTACATGTATATTCGATACCAAACTTTTAAAACTCATACCGTATATTTCCCTTGACTTTGTATGAGACGTAAGCAAAGAGTCAACCTTCTGATGTTATCCAAAGTGTGTCACGAATATTTTTTGTCAACAATGTTTCATTGATTTTGACAATCTCTAGTTTACTTTATTTGCATATATTAAATAAATACCACTTCGAAAAAAAATCACATCTGCTATTAAATTTTAGACAGCTATTCAAATTGACTCTTGTAGATAATCTCAACAATCCTCAAGGATACTAAAACAATCCTCAAGGATCCTGGAGCAATCCCCAAGGATCCTGGAGCAATCCCCAAGGATCCTGGAGCAATCCCCAAGGATCCTGTAACAATCCTCAAGGATCCTGGAACAATCCTCAAGGATCCTGGAGCAATCCTTGTAAGGATCCTGTAAGAATCCTTGTAAGGATCCTGTAAGAATCCTCAAGGACCCTGTAAGAATCCTCAAGGACCCTGTAAGAATCCTCAAGGACCCTGTAAGAATCCTCAAGGACTCTGCAAGGATCCTCAAGGACCCTGCAAGGATCCTCAAGGACCCTGCAAGGATCCTCAAGGACCCTGCAAGGATCCTCAAGGACCCTGCAAGGATCCTCAAAGACCCTGCAAGGATCCTCAAAGACCCTGCAAGGATCCTCAAAGACCCTGCAAGGATCCTCAAGGACCCTGCAAGGATCCTCAAGGACCCTGCAAGGATCCTCAAGGACCCTGCAAGGATCCTCAAGGACCCTGAAAGGATCCTCAAGGACCCTGCAAGGATCCTCAAGGACCCTGCAAGGATCCTCAAGGATCCTGCAAGGACCCTGTAAGGATCCTCAAAGATCCTTAGTCTTTTCAAGGATCCTTACCAGGATCCTGAAGGATCCTGAAGGGTCCTGAAGGAACCTGGCAAAGATCCTTCAGGTTCCTTGACAAGAAATGCTAGGATCCTGCAAGGAACCTTAAAGGATCCTGGTTAGGATCCTCAAGGATCTTGGACAGGATCCTGCAAAGATCCTGCAAGGATTTTCACCAGGGTTAGACCGTTGGTTGAGCAACCCTGAGTCTCATCTTATGAACTGAGATTTCCCGTAAGGGTCTTTTTAAGGACTTTCACTGTATGAGTGAGGGTCTTTATAAAGATTCACAGTTAAGCCCTTGGTTTCATGAGGATTGACTAGGAGGGTCTTTATACGATTTTCACTGTACAAGTGTGGCCCTATATAAAACTTAATGGTTGAGGACTTTTTCCTTTGTTCAACAAAGGAAAAAGGCCTCAACCATGAAGTTTTATATAGGGCCACACTCAAACAGTGAAAAGTTGAATAAAGACCCTTGCGTTTTATCGGGTATAAAGGAGCACGCATGTGAGTAATTCGCTTCATCTGATTGGACAAAATGCTCATGAATTATTCATGAGTTTTTGAAGATAGTATAAAACATGGCTAAGGCTTCTTTATTTGTTAATAATACATACATGTACATTGTATATCATACTTAAAAACTGCTTATAAATATAATAATTTCAAGTGTTTAACCTGGTTTGAAATCCATTAACCATACCTTGTAATAGGGTTCATACACACACACCATATGTGGTCTTTAACAGGGATGGTATGCACACAAGACCGTGATTGCTTTGACCAAATCTAATCAATAAAATAATGTTCATACAACATAAATTAATTAATTGAACAATAATTCTAAACTGCACGTATGGTTAACTGAAATGCTACAAAATACCTCATTTGAAATGCTACAACCCTAAAGGGAGACATAAATATGCTAAGTCTAACACATTTGCTGTCCTAAACATTTAGTTTTGAGTTGTACTAAGAGTATATTAATATACTCTCAGACCGTATCTTTACAATTATTGTCAGTGGTAAATATAGAACATATTATATTCAGACATGTACAATATTAAATTGTCAGTGTTACAGTACCCATTAACATGAAGAGAATATTCTTTAATAGGTGAAACCTCTGACTCAAGACCACCTCTCTAATTAAGCGACCATGTTTCTGAAAATTGCCTTGTTTAGCCTGTTCTTTAGCCAATTCATCGCAGCCTACATTATTTGAAGCCTCTTGAAAATTTATAACCTCCTCTCTTGCATTGAATGACCACCTTTGTTTAATGTAAAGGGTGATAATTTTCCAAATTTAATGTCCTAGCTAGGCCATACATGACTGGACATAGTCTGCTATCTGATAACAATGTGAATCCATGCAAGAGGTCCAACTACTAATAAACATATACATACCTTAACAACTCTGTCTCTCCCTCCAGACACAATAGTATCTCCATATCCATCCACTCCATAAACACCATTAGTGTGACCAGTGAAAATGGTATCACAGTGTCCTGTCTTCATGTTCCATGTCCGCACTGTCTTGTCCATGCCACAACTTATCACCTGACCACCACGAACAACAAACCGGCTTACATCAGCTTGGTGTCCTTGGAGTGTCATCTGCTGTTGCCATAGTGATAAGGTGCGAGTGTTTTTCTTGTTTTGATAAACAACTATGTCTGGTCCTTGGGATATGAGCATCTGTTGGGGCCAACCCAGTTGGACACAGGGCATTAAGCTGTTGATAGATTTTATAGTCAGTATACACATAAATAAACCAGTTGTTATGTTTGAATGGAATAATATTCTGCTGCATCAGCCTACTTGAAAGTCTGCACAAAAAGTTGTCATTGAAATACACAATCATGCATGTAAATGTATGTACAAGCATTGTATGCATCAGATAAATGTTTACTAACTAACAAACAGATGACTGATACTAGTGTCAAAGAAATATGGCAAACATCTGGGAAGCCACGTCTGTGAAATTCAATAAGGCATCATGGCCTTGTGGCTCATAGTTTCCATACTCATTATGTACCGAGGAACTCACTTGCACTTGAATTTCAGTAGGCAGCGATCTTTGCAGTAACCTCTCACCCAGTTCCATGAGACCTTACAGAGGGATTTCCAGCTAACACCATATCTGAGATTTAAGACATAATTATGTCAAAATATATTATGCATAAACACTGTCTGGTATGATCAACTAAAAGTCAATTAAGGTATGCTACATGTAACTGCTGACTGGGCAGCGAGTAGCAGCTGAAGTTTTGAGTGCTAGCCATTTGTTATTTTTTGTCCCGATGAAGGGCTAGCTCTCGAAACGTCAGCTGCTACTTGCTCCCCATGGCGGTTAATTGTAGTGGAGCTCCCACATGGGCCAAAGGCCCGCGTGAGCGCAGCACCATACATATAGCATGAGTGAAATTTTAGAGACATGTTCTTGCCCACCCGCCGGACCGTGCACCAGCGCATGGAACAGTACATGAGATTTTGAGTCCCGAATCTATGGCTTTTAATGCCACCCTGTCCTTTACATTCAATCCTCCGTTTATAAAATGGGAATTTGTGATTTTCTAAACTACCTCAATGATCAGTGTAATTTTTTGCCGTAATGCGTAAATTAGTCAATTTCCAATTTTAATTTCCATTACATCTCTGCGTGCACGCATATATGCGTCATGTTCTTTCTGTTGTATGCAGTCACCTTTCTCATTACATATGCGCATGCAACTCATCTGCATGTGAAGTATTTATTTTCGTAAATTAATTGCCATTACATATATGCGCATGCATGTCTTTGTATTTGAGTATTGGGAGCTCCACTCATAGGCTTGCCATATATATAAATTATTAGCATACCTTCATCAACTTTTAGTTGTCAATGATCATACCAGTGTTTATCTTCCCTGCCAATGCAGATCAACACTAATTTGTATAGGAACTAGTTACCCATTATATGATGCATATGCTTACTGTGGATTTAGCCTCCTCCGCAGGCATCTCTAGTTTATAAGAAAGAGTAATAAGCAGTCACCCTGTGGCCAAGTCCACAGGATTCCCAAACCTTACTATTTCTTACTATTTCTTACTACATGTAACTGGCCTGTGGAGGAGGCTATTGTGGATTAATAGTGCTGAAAATGTTCAAAAATCCCACAGATAACAAGAGTCCTGGCTGTTCAGGGATTTTGTTTCAATTTTACATGTATATACATGTATGCTTCCTAGCTATAGGTTTAGATCAATAGAATACTGTATAAGGACAGTGATTCAGTGCTTTTGGTGAAAACATCAAATGGCAGGAAACAAAAAGAAATAGACTTAGTGTACTGCCAATTGTTGAAAATCTATCAAACTCTTTTTGTGAAATGATTGGTCATGTATGTACATTGTACATGTAGTCCACAGTCACCACAAGCAGCCCAAGCTCTATTTTTGTGTCATTATTGCGAGATTTTGCAGAAATTAATAAAATGTAAGAAATCTCTACAGTACTCAAATAAAGGTTACATACATGTACCTCTTTAAAGTTGTGTTATTGATTGTCCTGTGTACTCCTTGGGTCATTTTAGCCACTTTAATAAGATTTCCAATTTACCGTCCCAACTGTTATAGAAAATGACAAGGCTGGCGACTTCACCTCGCATCCAACGATGATGATTGCCGAAAATCCCCTCGTACCACGAATTTCCACAAAAAAAATTCACAAAATCATGCTAACCCTAAAGTCCAATGTTTTTTCCTTCACCTGCATCCGCCATGGCGATCACAGTTACTTTTTAGCCCGATTAAGTCCCTTTTACAAAACTTTTTTCAATGCTGAGAGGCCTGTGATAGACTCTGTGCCAACCACGTCCACGCGTGCGCAATTTCAAAATAACTGCTGCACTCCCATTGGTTGGTTGGTACAAGCTTTCCTGCTAGATTTGATCCCACCAGGGTGTACGATAGTCGTGTTTGGCACAACTCGTCGAAAACTAACAGGGTACTAGTGATGACAGAGAAGCCATTTAAAGGTTTCCCCCATCCAATCGTATCATTGGATGCGAGATGAAGTCGCCAGCCTTGTCATTTTCTATAACAGTTGGGACAGTGAATTGGAAATCTTGTTAAAGTGGCTAAAATGACCCCAGGAGTATACAGGTCAATCAATAACACAACTTTAAAGAGGTATGTAACCTTTATTTGAGTACTGTATATAGATTTCTTTTATTTCATTAATTTCTGCAAAATCTCGCAATAATGACACAAAAATAAGAGCTTGGGCTGCCTGTGCTGTCACATAAGTTTTAGTATATGCCCATACATGTATCTCCCTCATTTATAATGGCAGGCAGCTCAAACTTTGATAGACAGGGTATTGGGTCACCATAAATCACTTAGTGGTGATGTCGTAACAGTGATGTCATTGGTCACTTAATTTTAAGTACATTACCCATATCTCCCTCATTTCTAATGCCAGGAAGCTCAAACTTTGATAGGTATTGGGTCCCCACGATTTACTAAATGGTGATGATGTAACAATGACATCATCGGTCACATGATTTTAGTGTATGCCAAAATAGCTCATTGACCATCCGTGAGTTGCCTTTAGGAGCCCTATGTTTCTTTTTAAATACACTTGTTCTATTATATTTAATACTCTGTTCATTACTCTGTTACTGTATTGTCCTTTCCACACCTATTGAGTAATTGCAAACTAATGTTACCATAACCCCTCTAGATGAGCTCACAAGCTCTTGGGGCAAACACTAAGAATCAACATGTTTATTATGTAAAAAGTAATAGTAATTAATTTGCAATTTTATATACAGGTGCCTCTTGTTAAACAAACATGAGGTCAGTGTTCAGTAAGTTACATGAATATGGACTGTGATCACGAGGTCAGTCACTGTACAGTAAGTTGCATGAATATGGACTGTGATCTTTTTCCTGCTTATTATATGGCCCAAGTGTGACTGTGGACTGTGGTACAGTAGCACTCAGTTTCATGCCTTTATAATAGCAAAATTCAAATTATGGAATGATTGCACTTGGTTCATTAATAATGCATTTTCTCAAATTCTCATACAAACCCTCTAAAAACCTAACCCTGAAATTCAAATAAATCTTACCCATTTTCAACTCCAAATCATTCATATAACGAGTCTAAATACACCTGAGCTAAATGGATAATTTTGCACAATTTGTAAGGGCTTTTCAAGTGATCTTTCGAAGTGGTGGGGTATTCTGCAATCTAGCCAAAATTAGTATATTCACTCACTTCAGGACCTAGGTAGCACTCAGTTTTGTCAGTGCCTTTATTGCAAAATTATTATTCAGTCACTTCAGGACCATGGACTGCGGTAGCACTCAGTTTCATTCCTTCACAAAATTATTATTCAGTCACATAGGGACCGCGAGCAGCGGTGATTAACAAATTGAAGCTTCAGTCGTTTATAGGTGCGAGAGTGATATTTTGAAAGTTCTCAAATTGCACTTGCCTAATTAAAGGCTCGTGTAATTATATGAACTTTCAAAATATCACTCAGTCATGCACATGTACGTATAGCACTCGCGTTCATGCGATTCCTCTACTTAATTACTCCATATATTAATTATATGGCTCAAAGTAGACAAAACCAGCTCAGCGCAAAGAAGTCTGTTTTAAAGTGATTGCCTTACTTTTTGTCAGAAGGACGAAGATTCACACATCGTTGACCAATCTTCCTCCACACAGTGTCATGACTTGCCACACGGTTCAAATTTCGGCTGACACATGCTAAATGAAGCAAACTTTTCACATCACAAAACCCCAAAATGACGAATAGGGCATCGTCGGGGAGAATGTCGAACTTTAGAACGCTCTCCCCAACAAAACCGTCCTGAGACATCGGCGACCTCGAAAGTAGACTTGGGCACGGGCACTTCTAATTCCTTCTGGCACGCTTCGTTGTTTTTCATAATAGTGATAAAGGGGTAAAATCGAGGTTTTACAAGGACAAATATTAAATTTCGTTGTTGTGAGTTTGCTCCCGTTTCGTCTTGAGAATCAACATTAGGACCCAGTACTTCGCCGTCAATGTGGTCACGTGCCTCGCTATCCTCGTTCCCAGTTCTCAATTTCTTCCAACATGGCTGCCATCAAGAGAGAAAATGAAATATATGTATGTGCAATGTAATTTAAAAGCCACCTAACTACGCAATTACGAGATGGTCTTGCTTTATTGTTAGATATGGCTACAGATCCCAGCGAATCGTTTCAAATCTTGCGGCCTATTTGCGTCAAATTATCGAAGGAACCCACGAGGTCAGTTGTGCAGGAATTGCGGACAACGTTCGATCATCTCGATCCAGAGCACTTATCAAGGCTAACTGCGTATGTACTGTTTCCTCTGAAATTAGTAATTCAGCGCCATGGAGTCTCTAGCGAGATGAAGCAAGATACAGTGAGTTGCCTGGACGCCTTACTGCAAAAAGTCAAAGTAGAAAATTTCACTGTTGTTGAAGAAGTTTTCACACAGCTTACCGTCCTCTTGAGTTCAAACTCAAAGGATCTGGGGAAGATTGCGAACCTCTCAGAGGAGTTGAAACTCAGTATCATTAACTGCTTGTCTTCCCTTATCGATTCGACAGGACTAGTGATAAAGGGAATCATTTATGGGACACGCTTTTTACCAGCTTTAGGTCACGCTATTTCACTGTTACTTGGAGTTGCAGAACATGAGAAGGCACGAAATCTAAGAGTGGCGGCTTTAAGGTGCCTGAAGAAACTTGCATTTTGTGATGTGAGGCACTCTACTGAATACTTAGAAACAAACACTTTGACTTCTAATCATTTTAATCATAAAAATGCTGACTCAGCAATTTCTGGTAATCATACATCGGATATTGATATGCATGAAATGGTATCCAGTATCAAAGATGTGGCAGTGATTGCATTTGCATCATTTTTACCTGGAATATCAATGACCTTATGCCGAATTGTTTCTGGAGACCCCCAGCAAGGTCATTTAGTCTTGATGGCAGTGATTGATACATTTGCTGACATCATATCAATGGTTGTAAATGATGCATATCTACCCAATGAACAGCTGCCAGACTCTAGCATAACTGCAACCATAGCAGCTTTGGCAAAACTACAGCCACCAACAAATGGTCTTGATCACAAGGATAAGCAGAATCTTGAAACTGATTCAGGATTTGTAAATGAAAATTCCAAAGAAAAACAACTAAGAACTCACCAAACTAAAGGCTGGTTCACAAGCACAACCTCAAAACTGAAAATTCTTATTGAGAAGCTTAGTACCTCAACTGCAGGCCATTCAAACTGGAAGGTGCGACTTTCTCTTGTAGTTTTGTGTGACAAGTTACTCATGAATTGTACAGAATCTCTTAAGGACTCCATTCCAGGGCTTATTGATGTTCTTGTTGGACTAAGTGAAGATGAATATCCTCAAGTTGCATACCAGAGTAAAGCTGTTTTACAACAGTTCTCACATCAGAAACTCTCAGAAGGTACTATTAAGTCTGTGTACCCACACTTCATGTAGTACAACAATACCTAATTGAAGGGGTTTGTGACTACTGATCAAATTCCAAATTACCGTATAATAATAATGGCCATATTTATATAGTGCCATATCACCACAGTTTCATGGCGCTTTACATATTACTGACATATCCCGTCGGTGAATTATTTCGGACTGATATACCAATTACGGTGCTAATAGCTGCCACGCAGTTTACAATGTCGAGTGTGTGGTTAGTGCAATGGCCAGGCTGCTGTACTGGGTGACAATCCCCTTCTCTTTTTCGAGTAGTACAACAGGTTCTTTCACATCCCCTTCAAATACTGATTAGAAGGAGACATTAGGCCATGCAACAGCTTATAAACGTCCCTGCCCAAGGACGCGGCCAGGATTTGAACCCCCGACTTCTTGCACTCTAGACTGTGCTCTACCAACTGAGCTAACCAGTGAGGTGGTATACATGTATTCTTTACATGCATGTATGTTACATGTGTACTTTGTTTTGTATGGGATAATTTAGAACTTGATCAGAAATCACTTACATGTATGCTGTTCTTAATACATGGACCTCATATCAATCACTTTATTTACTATATAAAGTTTACAAGGAAATATATAAATATAGAACTACATGTAGCATGAAGAAAATTTAATGTTAATTGCCAACTGAACTCTCGCCTGAAGACACCATCCCTGTACATCCAAGGATTACTATCTTAGAGTTCAAAGAAATTAAAAGGGAGGAATAGAGTTCTTATTCTGATTTCATCAAAGCAATACCTGTTATCATTGAAGCTGTTATAATAACATATAAATACATGTACATATACACTGTACTGTCCTTAACTTGTTATTAGGATTAGAGGAGACCTTCCCATGAGCATGCATGCACTCATCTTTGAAGGCTGCCATTAGTTATACTTCTTTAAGGTTTTATTCATGCCTCCTTTCAAAGGTTCAACATCTCTTAGTATGGTGTTAGAGGAAAATCTTCATTCCCTTCTGACTGCCCTTCCACGACTTATGAGGACTGCTGATGACAGGAAGAAGCTTAGGACTCTAAACCTTGTGAATGGTTACTTAGGGCTCCTTGGCAAAAGAATAACTACACTGCTGATGTCTGCTTCACACCTCCGGAGGCTCTCCCATGCTTTACTTCAGGTAGAATCAGCAGTTGTAGCTACTGTAGGTTATATATATGACTGAAGATTTCCATTTCATTTTTTCCATAAAGCCTGAGGGCTAAATGTTCAAATATTGTTGTACAACACAGGCAACATAATTATTTTTTTAATTGTTGGTTCCAACAATAAGACCCATTCAGCTTGCCTCTTTGTTGCCTTATTTCAGACCATGTGACAGTTCTCCCGAAGATTCAGTGCTTTGTTTTCCAATTACATGTACGGTATATATATAAGTTAATGCATTTCCTCTTGGGATACAGAAAATCAAATTATACTTTACTCAAGGGAAAAGTCAGGTGGTCTGAAATGAGGCAACAAAAAGGCAATCTGAATGTCTATTATGTTAGACTATTTAGCACCCATGTTGGGCCAACATTTGTTGTTAGATAATTTTTTTTTCATTCAGACATTTAGGCCAACAAAAATATTGGTTCAACATCATCTAACCAATAATGCTGGATGTATGTTGTACAATGTTTGAACACTTAGTCCTGGCATAAGTAGTGTTAAAATGAAGCTATAATAATATTGGTCCAACATCGTCTAAACAACAATGTTGGGCCAACATGTATAATAGTGGCACGTTAACACAAAAAGAGCCTTAGACAGGAAAACTCCTTTCGTGTTCACATGCTTCATCTTGCGTGCTTGTTCCCTATAGAAGGTAATAACTCACTTTCCAGTGTTTTATTTAAAGAGTAAATTAATGACAGTCTCGGACTTTTCTGGCCTTTCAATCCCATAATGCCTTTGTCTGAGATCTATCCCATAATTTCTTTATTTGAGAGCTAGAGGTCAGAGATAGGTAAAAAAAAAACAGTTTTCGGGTATTGGGTATTCAAAATACGTTGAAAGTCGTGCTGCTAATCATAATCTACAGGAAGAGAACGTTGTTTTGACGTGTGGTGCATTGAAATCCACTAAAAGCTTGAGAAATGGTGGCACTTTGAAATTTAGGTTGCACAAGTTGGGGCACGTAAACCAAAAAGAGCCTTAGACAGGAAGACTCCTTTCACGTTAACATGCTTCACAATAATGTTTGAACATTTAACCCTGGTGTAAGTAGTGTTAAAGTGAAGCTATAAAAATCTTATGCAAAGGAAATGTATGAATAACATATAAGAGACCAAATACAATACAATACAAAGACCTTTATTTAAACACGAATTGTTTAAACGCAGCACAATTGCCGATGTGGTCGTGTATGAAAGAATACAATTATAAATGATATATATATACGTAT
Organism: Actinernus sp. WN-2022; assembly: GCA_030867875.1. Classification (NCBI taxonomy): domain Eukaryota; kingdom Metazoa; phylum Cnidaria; class Anthozoa; order Actiniaria; family Actinernidae; genus Actinernus; species Actinernus sp. WN-2022. The sequence continues at coordinate 29,798,419 of JAOWCC010000577.1, forward strand.
ACGTCAGGGTATAAACACACACATGCAGTTCACACATGGTATTTGCACATATGTACAAATTTAAGAATTTAAGAAACGTTTTAGAATGGATGGATGTATAGAATATAATGTGTTTATCTTCAAGTTGACCGACATGTAGAAGGATGTTATTTCTACTAAACCCCCTAGTGTATTTTTTAAATGATTGATTAAATCTGCAACCATATTTTTTTACATGGCAGGTGTTGGAACTAGATGTCTCTGATGTTGGTATTGTAGAAGAAAGAACTTCTGCAGTCCATGAAACTGCAGTACTGTTCTCCGACACTCAGGGTGAAAACCCACTCTCATTCGCTGCTGATAAGGTTGCTGCAAGCCAGTTTCCCAGACATCGATTCAAACACTTCACAGATGACCAAATAAGGGTGGCCCTCACCTACTCCTGTCAGCTTCTTGGTTACTATGGAAACCTGTCCCTTCTTGTAGACCATTTTCTTGATCTTTTTCATGAGTCAAGGATCCAGCAGAAACAAGCAGTGTTCATACTTAATGAGATCATTCTTGGCTTCTCAGGGCTTGGGATACGAAAGAATGAAGTAATGAATATAGGTAACTATTGTATTATTTTCAGTGTTCTCCCAAGGGAGCATGGCAGACTTGCCTGTTTTGTTTCACTCACGATCTCTTCCAACAACAGCGACTTTCCGCTGACAATGATTAATGTTGGCGCTCATGAGAGACATAGTGCCGAGCGAGCCCCGAAGAGACATGTAGTGTCGAGCGAGCCCTCTTTGGGACTCGCTTGGCACTATGAGTCTCGTGCACGCCAACATTAACCATTGTCAGCGGAAAATCGCATTGTAGAATTTCAAGATGGCGGCTAGATATCGCGAGTGAAACAAAATAGGGAAGTCTGCCATGCTTCCTTGTTTCTCCCCAGACTTTTTCTCAGAGCAGTGTCCTGCTGAATGGAGAATATTTTCCTGACCAATCATAACACATACAGCTTTTCAATGCACTACTAGTACTACTCCTCATCATTCCCATGAAAATATCATGAAAATGAAACAACACATATGAAACTGTTACAATTTTATGGGGTGTATCAGGGGATGTACAGTCGACTTTCTCTAGACCAACACCTCTCTAAGGCAGACGTGGTTGGCTGGTCCCTGCCGTATTCCAGTTGTTTTAATTACTGTAACTAAGCTGTCTATAAGGTGGATACCTATCTAATACGGACAACAGACTTTTTGAGCAGTTTTTGGTGTGAAATACAATGTACCTCTCAGGATGGACACTAGACATGCAAATATACGTACAGTAGATACATTATTGGACGGATATTATCACAATTATTTATTGGCCAGTCACAGCACATGCTATACGTAGCAAAAAAACATACAGGTTGTATCAGATAAGAACACATTTATTATTGGATTATGATCTTGCGAGGTTGAGCATACATTTCGGCTTCTTTGTGTATTTAACGTAAACCACAGTACATGTACATGTATTAAACATGGCTCAATGATGAAAATCTTGTTGCAGATTTGATTAAAATTCTCCCAACGACTCCAATACGCCAGGCTTTATTAACGTCTATTAATGGCAATTGTGAGTTGTGCAGGGACTGCCAGGATTTTATTTGACTTTAGAATTGTAGTTCTTGTTCTAGCTCTGACATAACGGTAGTGCTGGTCCCTAGGGTGTCCGGCATATTCATAATATAATGCTTTGCAACACGCCCCTTGTGAAAACCAGCTATAAGTTGATGGGGCTAGCGTGATAAAGTTGATCCACCTACTTACCGACCACTTACCGACCACTTAATTACCGACCACTTAATTACCGACCACTTTTTACGGAGCAGATTGTTTTCTTAGCCGTATATCGGCAGCTCAGATAAAAGGAATGTGTGTTATTTTATTGTATTTTTGCTGCTTTGTTCTGTTGAAACTCGGTATGAATACTTGAACATGTTTACAATGGTTACCTTTCCCAATAGGTGCTGAAGCAAAGGTTCCAGCAAATGAAAAGAGTGAAGTCACAGCCAATGTGTCAAAAGATTCAGAGGAGCTCCAGACTGCTGTAGATCTCCTATTGTCGACATACATCTCGGAAAAGAATTGGAACCTACCCACCTCGAATCCACTCAACATGGACAACCCTCTAAGCACTACAACACAAGACCTTGTCCTCAGCAGCAACAAACAAGGAAACTTAAAAACAAAAGTCACGACTTTTGAGACACTCAATAGTAATATCCAGCTAGTGTGCCTACTGCTTGAAGGAGTAGGCACTTTTGCCCGAGTTCTAGGACAAAACTTTGAAGATTTCCTTATTGAGACACTCTACCTGATCCTAGCAAAACTTGGCGATGATAATGCAGCAGTGAGTAGGTCATCCTATGGCACTCTGGTTTTGATTTGCCAAAGCATTGGTTATTGTTCGGTTGAAGAACTCATTTGTCGTAATGCAGACTACCTGGTCAATTCAATTTCGTTGGATTTCAAGTACGTGTTTGTGAATCATCAGGCACCGCGAGTTCTCCAGGTCATGATACAGTACAGTAACTCGGATATCCTATCTATTATAGAGGATACGCTAGGTGATGTGTTCGCGGTCATGGATCTGTATCCAGAGGAGCTTATTTACGCGTTAATGAAAGTTCTACATGCTTTGATGTGTGCAATAAAGAAATGGTTTCCTCTTGAATCAGATGGTGCCAGAGATGCACAATTGGAACACGAGGTTAGTGTAGATACTTACTGCATTGAGAGGAAATCAGTGAATGAAGCTTCGTTATGCTTAAAAAGAGTTTCTGTTGACGGAATTGAAAGCGAAGATACACATAGATAGAGCAAATTTCCTATGGGTGGGAAATTTATAGCCTGCGTTACATCCGAACTATAAACCCTGCTTAAGGCTAGAAATTTACAGCAACGATTTTTTCCCAGTTGGCGTAGCGTGACATTGAAATGGTTTCCCCAATGTTTGTCATGCAGTGTTCACATGCAGTGCGTAGCTACAGCAGCAAAGTTACAGTCTTGTCGCATTTCTTTACCACTCATAAAAAGTCTCAAGTTCAAGTTCATTTTATTGACACATTTCTATTTTATAAATATCACTAGAAGATAATATAAAATACAAAAGATGGAGTTAGGTATAAGAGTACATTTTTTTAGTTGAAGAGTGCGTAAAGGCCAAAGGAGCTAAAGCTTTCGAGTTGGCCACTATACCATTATGGAGTTAATGAGGGAGGAAGATAAGTAATAGTAGAAAGAGAGCCTTACAGTGCGAGTGTGAGTACAGAAATTAGGAAAGTGGAGGGAGAGAGAGAGAGAGAATCTGTTCTAAAGCTCTGTCATAAAACACGTAATTTAGTCCATATTCCACGAATCGTTCTTCGTTTTGCAGCCTGTTGGTATATCAACGAATGAGTGCGACAACAAGAGCAATGTCAATGGAAAAGACTTCTCTCGAGAGATTCGAGAGTTCCTTGTGGCTTATGTTAAGAGTAAGCAGATAGCGTTAGGTGAGATGGCTGAGGGAATAGAAGAAGAAACACAGGACTTGGATGCAGAGGAGAGTGAATTGGACGAGGAAGATATCTACAAGCCAGACGACAAACCTGAAGTTCCTTTGCACGTCAAATACGCAACACAGGTAATTTGTGCCATCTGCATGTGGGCGCATTCTTCTGGGACTATTCTGGAATATAGGAATAGCCGGAGTAGACGGTAATCGTGCTCTTTTGGGACCTATTTGGAAATTAGTATTCCGTGTATTCTGTTATTCCTATACCGGAATAGGAAAAGTGTGAAAGAATGCGCTACTGTATGCAGTGCACGGGGCCTGGAAAACCTTGGAAGTACTGGAATTTTGTTTGAGCGTTGAGCGTTTTCGAGGCTTAGAGGTCCTGAAAAATCCAGGAAATTTGTGAAATCACGTCCAAGAACTCGAGAGCGATTAGTTTATGCTTGATGTTGTTTCAAACAGATTACCGATTTGAAGCATACAGTTGTAGTCACGGTAGCCTGCTAGCTAGCGGCTCTTTGGTGTTTTTTTCGTCCATTTGTTTTCGGATTGGGCTACCTGTGGCGCACGATTTTGACCGTGCACCACAGGTAGCTCAATCCGAAAACAATGAACGAAAAAAAAACACCAAGAAGAACTGCTAGCAGGCTAGAGTCACGGGAAAACACGAGTCCTTGAAAGAGTACTTACGAAGTTCAACCATACCATTTGTATGCTTTGTTTGGTTTTTCATTCTCACTAAATTCATTGGAGTCTTGGGTTGTCCCCTTAATTTCCGTCTCTGATACGCTAAAGCGCTTTATGACGGTTGCAACATTGCTGGCAATACAGCAGATTGTGTATATGTGAACGAGCCCTTTTGATTCATCTAAGCGGTGGACCATTAGAAATCAGGGGAGGGAGGAGTGGTAATTTTTTGTGCATGATTTTGTTTGTCGATGTTTTTTCACACTGGAACTTTCCTGGGTCCGCCTACGTGCTCTTGCACGAATTTTGTTTGGTGAACATGTGCTTGGAGGGAATTTTCTGGACCCATTTTTCCTTGCTCGAATTTGTTTTTGGAATTGTCACACACCCCCCTCCCCTGATTTCTAATGATCCACCCCTAATCAATGAGAATACAGTCTTGAAAACTAGTGTACGACTGAAACAATTACCCTATATCATTATGACGTCACGGCTTGTTTATGAGGGGGACAGAATCGACTTGAACAATAGAATTTTGAACTAAATCTGCTCTGCTGAGGAAAATTTAACTTCGAATTGTCTGGTTTCCAGTTATCAGCTGTATCAATGTTTATCCCACAATATTTACCGTATTTGGTGGCTGTTAGCGCTATTCTACGTTCTTCAAAATGCATTTGATAGCGATTTCCTTTGTGTTGTTGCTGTTTTGTCCCTGTTTTGTCCCCCTCCCACGACCGTGATCCTTAGCGTTTAAACAATAGATTGTTTTGATAGGACGTCATAGTGATATAGGTCAATTTTGATAACCTTATTGACTTTTTTACATTTGGCCAGGTAATTGAGAAGTGCATACACTTCCTGGCCAGCAGATCACCCGTGGTACGTCTACTAGTGCTTGACACGGTACACCAGGCTGTACTGGGCATCAGAGATAATGAGAATGAACTGCTACCCATGATACACAGGGTGTGGCCACCAATGGCCAGGAGATTCACTGACAATGAAAAGGTTAAAGTGCATATATAGTGTGTTGTTACGTGACGTCATCAACGTTCTAAAATATAAGCTATAAGATGTAGAAAGCTGTTCTTTTTATATGATTTAGAGGTCGGTATACTCAGTTTTGATTGATTCGGCTGAGGAACCTTACGCAGCCAGGACCGCAATATCTAGAAAGACGGCATAAAACGATAGTCTTAGAGCAGATTTCGTATGAGTGGGACAAACTACAGCACCGATTACAGTACGGTTACAGCACGGCATGCTGTGACGTTGAAATGGTTTCCTATTGTTTTTGCCCTGCTGATCCAATCAGATCACAGAATTACAGTACAGCACAGTGACGGACATGCCGTAGTTTGTCCCACTCATTCGAACTCTGCTCTAATTACAAAATATTATAACTGCACGTGAAAATGCTCGCAGTCTTCTACATTTTGACCGTTCTCTGCAAAAGCACTACGTGAAAACCTCCAAATTCCAAGTTTATAAAAACAGCCTCCCGGTTAGCTCAGTGGTTAAGCGCCGGTCTGTTGAGCTGGAGGTCGCGGGTTCAAATCTCGGCCGGACCAACACTCAGGGTCTTAAAATAACTGAGTAGAAGGTGCTGCCTTTGTGAACGAATTACAAATGATTAGACATTCACGTCTTTTCGGATAAGGATGACTAAATCGTAGGCTCTTATATTATAACTTCGTTTCTACCTACAGATAGTAGTGATCAAGGCAATTCCTGTGGTGTGTACCATGGCCGAGTGCTCGGGTGATTTCATGAGAAGACGGGTCATTAAAGATGTTCTGCCCGTCCTGCTGGCATATCTCGATAAACAAGCAGTGGTGAGCCTTAAAGCTGGCCCAGCCTACTCACACTCGCAGGCGTTCAAGCTCCAATTAGCCTCTCTAGACGGACTGGGACGACTGTGTAAGCAGTTAGAAATCAGCGAGGCTGAGCTTGATCACGTGTCTCGCACGTGTGCTCGGTATCTTAGCAGCAGACAACCACCATCTCTTCAACAGGTAAGACTAGGAATGTTGACTCCGAGAACGCGTCACCTCACGATGTTGAAACGAGAAAATTATGGTCACCAACACATTGCTATAATACACCCTATTCACACGTGATGATTTTCGAGATCAGCGAACTGGGATCTCTTATATGAAAATAACCAGTCATCCCAAAGAGTACCTAAAAATCGATGTTTTGGAAACTTGGTGTACGATGAAATCCGAAAAGATATTGAGGATGGAATTTATACTTTTGTATGGGACTTTGAAGTCATGCGTACACAGCCTCGTTTTGGTGTTTTCTTCAGATTCAAAAACGACAATCACTATGCAGAGAAATATTATTTCATTTTCAAGCTTCTACAGTTTACTTACACAAACATCCTCTTTTTAATGAAATAGTTATTTCTTCTTAGAACTTTTAACTTTACCGCCTCACTGGTTTGCTCAGTTGGTAGAGCACGGTCTAGAGTGGGGAGGTCGGGGGTTCGAATCCCAGCCGCGTCCTTGGGCAGGGACGTATAAGTTGTTGGCCTTGTCTCCTTCCTCTTCTAATCTGTATGAGGGGTACGTGAAATAACCTGTTGTGTTATTTCGAGAAACTGTAGGGGATTGTCTCCCGACACAACAGCCAGGTACTACGAAGTATATACTAACAATCACTCATGATTGTAAACTGCACGGCAGTACGTTGCGCCACAATAGCAGTCCGTATCACAAAAATAACCTTGTGAAGCGCATTTGAATATATCCATATAGAATTTGCACTATATAAATGAATACTTTTACCTTTTTTAATTTTGGCATTATGCAAATTAGGTGTACGCATGACTGCATATCCCATATAAGTCTATCAATTCCATCCTCTGTCATCCGCTACTATTAAAACTTTACAAAACTGTTGATTTATAGGTGCTCTTTGATTTCCATATTAGGGAACCCAGTTTGCTGATCTAAACAATCAGCACGTGTGAATAAGGCCGTGTATTGCACAACTTTTGGAAGTACTGAAATTGTTGGGCTGAGAAGGGCTTCATATTTCTGCGCATTTGATAGATGGAAAAATAAAAGCACCCGGGCCGTTGTTAAGAATAAATTCAAAACGAAAGGTTGCATGAAGTCAATTATTGAAAGTAGCAAGCAACAGGACATAAGTAACTTATACTCTTGATTAATCTTCAATTTTAAAATTGCCTAAAGTTGATAACAGGGGATGACAACTCTAACAAAACCAGTGTGAGCAGTGACATGTAGCCTGCGTAGCAAGGGGAGGCTGAAGGGGGGGGGGGGGGGGGGGGGGGGGGGGGGGGGGGGGGGGGGGGGGGGGGGACGAGGAGAGGAAATGAAGAGAGGCGGAAAGACTAAGTGACACGTTTTCTCAGATGTTCTCCCGATTTATTTTCATTCCCGCGAATGTTATTATACAGTCCCAAATAAATTGTGCATTTCCCGAAGAAATTTCAAAAGTATTATGTTATTTTTATTTACAAGATTCGCCTAACACAGGGTAGAAAAAGAAAAACACACAACAGCAATGGCAAACAGACAAAGCCGTAAGATGAACAATCAGATAATGACAACAAGGTTGAACGACAAAAGCAGGGACTGACCATAGAGAAAATCTCCAATAACGGGGTCCCGAATAGCTAGGAAAAACAGATAACTATAATCGAAACGAGATAAGTATAATCGAAACGAGCAGCTCAGCTTGTGCTAGACACTTTACACAAACTGATGTATACGTTCGTGGTTGTCAGGAAGCATCAGTACACGTCTAGTAAGCTCAAAGTAGTATTAAACAGGTCCTTTTTGAAGGACGCAACAGACTTAGATGTATTTAATGTTAAGTATGTTCCAAATCCTTGGTGACCTGCTACAATAACTTTTCTGAAATGTCACAGTCTTAGATTTTATTACGTTAAGGAGAAGGCCACTAGAAATATTGGAGCTCCTTGTTGCTCGAACAGGTATCCTAATAGAAATGTTGCTATCAGATCCATTTAGTAGAGATTTATAGAAATACACTAGGTCTAGGTACTCGTGCCAGGCGGATAATATCCGTTTGACAAAGTCGTTCCCTGTAAGATATGGCAGCTCTATAGGGAAGAGAGAAGATAAGCGTTGGAGGCGTTCCATAGATTGAATGTTGGCCACCGTTTGGGTCGCCCAGACTTGACTACAGTAAGCAAACTTGCATCTTACTAGAGCTAAGTAAAGCGCACCTGCTGGCTGTTGAATGATTTCCCGGTGATGATTTCCCAATGGACCTTTTGCAGGAATGTAATAACGTGGTTCTCCCGAAACAGGCTTTGTTGGAGCTGGCACCCGTTTCATAAATGGCACTATTGTAGCATATTCAGAATGTCTATTGTTCATTGATCGTATTAGGACTGTCAGGAGTATCAATGTCAGCTGTTTCATAGCGCTTCCGCCTTTCACGTCGAAGACCCAGTTAAGGTTCTCGATGTGTAAAAACGTGGTTCTCTGCATTGGCGACTGAATCCCTCGTGGCTCGTATGACGACATAAATTGGCGGGCGCGTCTCCATAAATGGGGACAAAACTGAGGACGCAAACAAATATCTGGCGGTCACCACCCTGTGTTGGTAGATGAGATCGACTTGGCGTGAGTCTAGGGTTGACTAGAGATCTCAACTTTCCAACTATAACCACAGTACCAATTACACAACTAGTTAGTTTATAGAATGTGACCAAGTGCATGCCGAAACAACTGGTAAACATTGCTTTATATAGTGATAGTCTTTTACGTTACATAGAGGTTATTAGTCTGCTTGGCATCTAATAATACGGCTGTGTATTTGTAAAAGTCTTCGTATTTTGGCGAGCCTTCAGGCAAAATACAAATGACTCGTAAAAATACACAGCCGCATTAGATGCTTGTCCGACAAATAAGTCGTTTATTTTATATATTCTGCCAAGAATGGAAAGGTTCTTTCCATATAATAACCAAACACCTGGGATTTACTGTGGTAGCTTCCACGGTCTCATATTTTATGCGTTCTTGGCAGAATTATATAATAAAAGTACATATTGAGCACCATTCATTGATTGCTAAGCCTTTTCTTTCTTTTTTTTCCAGGCAGCAGTTAAATCATTTGAGAATTTTATCACACTCGAGCCTGATGCGATGTGGTTGACTCTTACTGACATGTACTGCCCTCTAGTACCCAGCCCTCCACATTCCATGTTGAAGATCATCAGCCTCGGAGGCACTGCTCCTGAGTGCAAGGAATTCGCAGAGAATGTAACATACTTACTTGGGAAACTGTAATAATGACATGAGAAGTAAACATGTATAAATCTTTGTTTAACTAAGGTGAAGTAAACGGGCAACATTTTCTTGCAACTTGTTATGCAACAATGTAGAATTACATGTAGCCTGATGTTGCATGTATTACCACCTACGTTGTAATTTGCTTTGAACAACAATGTTGTAAGTTGCTGCAACATGTTGCAAAAAGTAAATTTATACATTTTGCAACATGTTGCGGCAACTTGCAACATGAAATTTTGTTGCAGAACAAGTTGCACCGAAGGTGGTAATACGTGCAACATCAGGCTGCAACATGCAATTCTACATTTTTGTATGACAAGTTGCAAGAAAATGTAGCTCGTATTACTTCATCTTTATGTAATCAGTACAGTCATTTATACAAGAGGAAGTTAGCCGCGGCTTACCAAAGCCACGATGTTCACAAAAATGTGAAATATATACGAGGGCTTAATTAAGCCACAGCTTCATTTAGTCGCGAACTTCAGTTTTGGACGCATGTATACGATCGTTCGCGGCTTAGGTAAGGCCGGGGCCAAACTCGGGAAGGTAAGATTTCCTGAATGGGTCACCAGTTTTGTTTCAGATGAGGATGATGTTTTAGGGCAGCTCTGCTATATATAAAGGTGGAATGCTTCAATGAGTTTGAAGTAAAGGTCTGTACTGCGTAGGAATACTTCAATGTGTTTGAAGTATAGTTATGTATTGTATATTGACTGCAAGATATGCTTTGGTTCACCAAGAAAGAGCCTCAGTTATATTACTCTTATAGAAATAAATGACAAAGTCAGAATGATTTTACTGTTCTTTACTATTCTCAAATTTAGGGTGTATAGTTCCTTTAAAAGACCTAACAATGGATTTCAGATCCAAGATAATGGAGTTTACACTGCACTGGATGTTTGGTACGGCTCGGATAAAATTGGTACGCGTACCAAAAAAGGAGTTCGGCTCGGATAAATTTTGCAGTGTGTCTGATGGTTTGCCACGCCTAATTTTACCCGTGCCTGGCCCTTCTAAATAGGTAGTCCAAGCACGTGTAAAATTGGTACGGATACCAGAAATAACACGATTACCCTGCGGCAAAAGAGATTATATTCTGTAGCCTTCGTATTAGCCAGCTAGCGGCCCTTGTGGGTGGTTTTTCGCTAATTTGTTTTCGTATTGGGCTACCTGTGGTACGCGGTTAAAATTGACCGTGCGCCACAGGTAGCCCAATCCGAAAACAAATTAGCCAAAAAAAAAACGCCCATAAGAGCTGCTAGCAGGCTACCTTCGTATTAGCAAGCGGTCACATGCCGAAGTTTACACTTCAAGATGGCGGACGCCACAGTCGCAGCCACAGCCACAGCCAAGAAAATGCCGCGTGCTTGAAAAGAAAGCGATCAGGTTGGATAACTTCTCAAAATAATGAAATAAGATGACATGATCGCGAAGCCTTGAAAATGCGAAAACACCGAAGGAGAGATCAGCGCAGCCGCTAACCTCTTGAACAACCCGAGTCCCGTTTTCTTTTCCCTGGTTTCGCTAACGCCTTTTTCATTCCTTTATCAAATCTACAGCTTGCGTTGATGCTGTTGGCAATAAGGCTTCTAAACTTTCTTTAACCGCCAACTTGGGATGGACGAACAGCGCATGCGTTCTTAAGACCAAATGGTTATTTGTCACGAAAAATGATATGGTGTACAAGAGGTATAGCGACTCGATATTTTTGGTACCCGTACCACTTATCCGAGCCGTGCCAAAACTTCAGTTTAGTGTAAATGGGCCTTAAAGTGGGCTAATTATATTTCTTACGAAGAGACTAGAGGCCATAGAAGAAGGATTCCGGAATAAAAAGTTGGTTTGATTTTTTTGTTATGGTGTATTGGCCGTTCAAAGTACCCCCATAACGTATCTTGGGTTGCCTGTGGACGAAAATCAAAGTGCACGAGAGCTCTTTACAAAATTGGCACTGGTTCTAGTTTTGACGTCATCAACAGAATACTCTCGACGCGCCATTGCATAAAGCTAAAGGCTTGCCGAATAATTCGTCCCACCCGAGTCTTGCGGCTAACTTGTAGCGACTTGTTTTCTTTGTAGAATTTTCACACGCTCGGAATTAGAGTAGATTTTCATCGATGTGGCAGAGCAATTTCGTACTAGAACAAAAATATGATGAAGACGATATTGTGAGAGAAGTTCAGAAGACTGGGAGGACGAGGAAAAGCATGTGGAAGGCGAAAATATCAGACGAACAACAAAAGGCGAGCTAGAGCTATAAAGATTCGCTGTGTGTTTTTGTATGGAACTTGTCAGCCTTAAACACAAGACTAAAGGTAGATTATTACAATGTTGATATCGGCATAGCAATCGAAACTTGTTTAATTTGACCCAGAGATATAATCAGGGTGTAACTGATATGTTGTGAAACAGCGCGCGCGTGCGCCAAGTTCTACCACAAACATGCCGGGCTTGATCGCGCCAATGCTTTCACATAGTTATGATCGGTTTTTACAGGGAGCTTTTAACTTTTTAGGTGTTTCGTTTCAGTTGCACAAAGCCATGCAGTCAATACAGATCGAACTACCCTGGTTCCAGAGGGGCTCAGGTACGAATATACTGTAATGTGCCGCGATCGAACTCTGGTATCCAGGGTAAGATCGAACCGGATAACTCGCAAATTATATAGCTCCAATAATACATAAGTTTCGAAAGCAATGCCAATATCAATATTGTCATAATCTACCTTAGTCTTGTGTTTAAGGCTGACAAACACACAGCGAATCTTTACATCATAGCACAATACCAGTGTAGCTCGCTAGTCGCCTTTTGTTGTTCGTTGATATTCTCGCCTTCCACATGCTCTTCCTCGTCCTCCGAGTCTTCTAAACTTCTCTCACAATATCGTCTTCATCATATTTTTGTTCTAGTACGAAATTGCTCTGCCATATCGATGAAAATCTATTCTAATTCCGAGCGTGTGAAAATTCTACAAAGAAAACAAGTCGCTACAAGTTAGCCGCAAGACTCCGGTGGGACGAAGTGACGTAAAAAAACGTCACAGGAATTAATGTGAACAAAATGGCGGCGCCCAGGTCTTCGCGGGGCCAACTTGAGGGGCTCGTTCTCAACTTAATACATTTTCTGAACAAAGTACATCTGAAAGATGCTTTTGAGCCCAAATGTGTTTTTCACTCGGGTATCCCTTTAAGAGTCGATAGGAACGGAAATCTGTGAAAAAGAATCTGTAACCCCTTCATGGATGGGATGACGTCGTAATAGTGCGAGTGAAAGTAGGTTACATCCCCCGCAAAAGAAATGGCTTGGATTTGGCGATGAAATACCTTGATCCGCACCCTATCCTCTTTCAACACCCTTTGAAACTTCACTGACCAATTCAGGGATGCCACAAGGTGCAGGCGGCACCCCGGCCCGCGCGTACAAGTTCAAGGCCATTTGTTTCTCTCCTGCAGGCATAGAGAAGTCTCAAGAGTGACTGCCTCGAAGCAAGTCCATGGCTACCACCAAAGCTCTTCCGTAACACAAGTCGTCGTCGTTACCCACACGCACGATAGAACGTTTCACAGTCACATCCTCTTCGCCAACGGCACAACATCGAATCCTTCTCTAATTTTGACCTTGAATGGTTTTCAGTTTGTATTTTCGTGCGTTCTCACGACACACATGGGCACGTATTCACCGGACATGAGTTAAAAAAAAACAGGACAAAATATCAAATCTTCGTATACTGTTTCAATTGTTGCGGTTTCCTCAACAAGTGAAACCACGCCTCTACTTTGTACAAAAACATGGTGCATGGGGTCGTTTCCTACCCCTACGAAGGCTGGACGGTCTTGATCCTCGTCATCCAAGAACACCAGCTTAAATCCATAATGGATCTTCATGTACAGGTTGGCTTGCGTGATTTCTTCCATCCAGGTTTGCGGCCGGTGGAGGAGGTGGAGGTTGTGCGTAACGTTCCGTCACCTCAGCTTCCAACCGTACGGCGCGTTGCCGAGTCATGTCGGCCTCGCTACGCCCATAAGGCATCCTCGTTTCAAAAACCCGAACCCCCTCCATCAAAGCTTTGTATAAGCTCATGGCCTCGGTAATCTAGGAATTTATGAGCCAATCCGTACTTGTGGCAATTCGTACGGTTAGGATTCGGTATAATCTAGGACGATGAGTCACAGCAATGCAACACAATCCGTGTAACGTGAGAGCCTTTAAGCCACTTATATTGAAATTTAGGCATACAACATGTGCGGTAAAAATCAAAACCATAACTTAACGGTCTTGTCAGTCAAGTTTGCGTAGGGTCGTTATGAGGTCTGCCCAAGGTAAAAAAAAAAAGAATTGATACAGATAAATCTGCTGTATAATGTCCGAATAAAGTTATTTTAAATATGGTTCGCACGGGCCTTGAAAAGTCCTTGAAATAATGCCAGGTCCTTGAAACCGAGTCCTTGCATTTAGACAGATTAGGGTTTCTCCTTCAAAAGACCTTGAATTATTACCAAAACTCCTTGAACTTTGTTGAAACCTTGAATGTTTGAGAAGACAGTAAAACAGCCTCATCAGTTTGGCCTCCAAAAGAGCGTTAGAGCAGCACTGAATGATTGTCGTGCAAACAAGTCAAAGAAAGGGGCTAACATCGGGTCTAAATTGAATAGAATGTTGAGGACAATGAGTGATCCTGTGGAAAACAAGTCCTTGAAGAAAATGCCATAAGTCTGTATAAACCGTGTTAAACCATTCTACAGGGTCTGTGATCCAATCATCAGCTAACGCAAGGTGGATATGAAACACCGTCCTTTCATCATCATGGTATGACGACAACATTGTAATACAATCAACGTTATATATTTCCACTCACACATTCAGTCAATTCTACCTGTACGGCACAATTTACAAAAATCAAAGAGCTCGACTGACAAAGAAGAAATTGTGGCGTTTATTTTGACGTTTCTTAATAAGCTGACGGTCATGTCTTTTTTATAATTTCCATCAACCCTAACCTTTCTGATTCAGTGATGCATAGGATTGTTGATATGGGCAAAACACCCAAAGCCCCCAGTTCTTTGAGATAGCTAGGACCTTCATGGTGAGAGGCGTATAACTGTAGTAATAGCGGCAATAGCTAGAAATGATACGTTGTTCTCATGGGCTTTTCTTTACAATCCAGTCTATAACGAGAGACGACAATTAACAGAGGTCGAAGTTTGCCCATCACATGCGAATTGCCATCAACGAAAGTATATTGAAAGTCAGGGTGATATTTGGGGCGAGTCACTTCCAAAGGTACATCCCAACTCGCTAATGGCTTGAGATGTAGATGTTTTCAAGTAAGGTTGCACCCTTAAATCATAAGAATCCACCCCATAGTGAGTGAGAAAGTGAGGCGCGGGGCAGATGAACTAAGTGTGCCTGATGAAGCTTGATAGAGGTGGATGGCATTGGACGTTAAAAGCAACACGGTGGGACCTTAGAAGGAATAGGAATAATAATAATAATAATAATAACAATATTTCTACAGGAAAAACTCCCTCACGTACTGTGTTTTTCAGGGAGGTCCTGCATACCTAAAAGTAATAACGAAGACTAAAAGGCTATAAAAGGTTAAGAACTAGAGCTAAAATGCTAAGAATACTAATGTTAGACAATAGTGCTATTACTTTAAAAAAACTTTTAAAAAAACTTTTTAACAACTTTTAAATAACATGAGGCGATACGATCCACCAAATGCCAGTACGACTCTCCCGACTCCAAAATAAGGCTTGCATGTTATGGGGTTTCTGATAAGAAATAATGATTGAAAGTCTAAATGTAAATGTTGGATTAGGTATAACGTGCATGGGAGCAATCCGACAACGATGTTTATCTTGGGCGATGCAGTGCAGGTTCAAGTTTTGGACCCGATTGGGTTTTCATCCAGACCGAGTGGACCCCACGGTAAACCACAAGGGTACAGAAACAATCCGAAGAGTAGTACCATAGTGCGACCCACGCGCAATAGTACTTCGAGAACATCAATGCCATTCAGGCAAATTCCGGCTTTAAGCGCCAGATTTCTTCCATCACCCACTTGCACACGCACAGCATCTACGTACCCTAATTCCTCGTCGTAGTGTAGGTCTCCGTTCTTGACCAAGGCAATTTCTACGTACTCTTGGGGAACGTCTGGGGCTGTTCTGATGGAAATACTCGACTTCCTCCACCCAACTTGTGTGTTGTCCGCGCCCCTTTTGCGTGACGCCGCCCGTTTATTTTTTCGTTGGATGGTAATAATTATTTATATCCTTGCACTTTTAAGTACGACTTTGTTTTGCAGCTGAAGGGCATATTCATTGGGCATAATTAAGATGTCCCAGTAACCATCCGGCCATACTGTTGCTTACATTCAGCCCGCTAAGAACACTCGAACAGGCCAGCCAAATTCAGTGGTGGAATGGTCTCCCAGGCTATCCTATATGCAACGATGGTTCGACGATGATTCTGCTTCACATCGTTGCACTGGATTCACTGTCTTCTGCATCTGAGTATTCAGGTAGAGTATCAGCTGCTTCATTTTCAGCAATCTTCTGTTTGAGAAGTTTGTCACGTTTGTTTGCTTGCTCTTGTAACTCCTGGGCCCAAAGTAAGTCTTCTTTCCAAAGCTATATATATATTAAAAACAAATTTATTTATTAGAAATCTATCAATTAATGGCTTGCAAAGTGAACTAAAAGCAAACCATTACTACTAACAATGTAAATTAATGTGTTGACTTGGATATTAATGATGCATGATGGGATAAAGTGAACAAGTTGTATCGTAAATGCTTTTCGGACATACATGTAGATAACGATCATGAGATAACGATTCATGCGCTTTCAGACTGATTGTCTGGTTTTTGACACAACAGGAGAGGCCCAACAGTGACTGCCGCGGTTATTTAATTTGTTATCTGTTAATTTGCCGTGAGATCGCACTGTATCGAAGGGGTTTATCGTTGCCAGAATGTTGGAAACTTAAGAAGCTATTAAGCGTGCTTTGGTTTAAATGAGTACAGTGAAGGAAACGGCTACACGCAGCGATCGAGTCAACCACTAACCGACAGCTTACCAACCACTTACCAACACAACTTTACCGACCACATACCGACCACTTACCACTGAACCACTTACCAACACAACTTTACCAACCACATACCGACCACTTACCGACAGCTGGGGCGGCCTTAACCTCTTCGGAACCTTGAATAGTACTGGCTATCCAAACAATGCCTAACCCTGAAACAATACAAACCCTAACCCTAAAACAATGGAATTGTTTGTCAGTGCAGTCCAAATGAGGTCCAATAAAATACACGGTTTTGAGAGGTGAAGGCCTAGCTGCTGCGACAGCTTACCAACCACTACCGACAACATATTTACGGTGCAACTTGTTCACTTTAGCCTTAATGATGTCATACAATAAAGAAACTATGTAAAGGATGTACCATAATTTTCTCATATATAAGTATTATATAAAGAATAATACATGGATGCATGGAGATATGGAATTTATCTTCTCGTGTTCAACTCGATATCTCACGAGTACGTGGATATCTCACGAGTACGTGGATATCAAGTTGAACACGAGAAGATAAATTCTATATCTCCAAGCTAAGCGTCCATGTATTGTTCGATTTATTTTATAAAAATACTTGGACCTGGGCCCGGTTGTTCGAAGCAAGGGTAAGCGCGTGACGTGGCAATCGCTGATTGGCTGAGAGGCGATATCCACACACGTAAAATTATCGTATTTTTACGTGTGTTCAGATACGATGTTTCTCAGTGATGGAAATCCTTGTAAAACACTGTAGTTTATAGAATAAAAAAGATATGTGTAATATTTACTGGCCAGGAGGTCCGTATGGCGATAAACTTTGCCAGAGGTTTTGAAAATGGCCTAAGGGCTGCGGCAATGTTTTTCTTATCAATTTATTTTATTTTAGTTGCTTTTGTTATAGTCCCATGCTTGTACAGATCGGCGCTCTTTATTACATCACTGGCAATTGTCTTTCCTTTTGCCAAGGCTTTCAATACAATGTTTTCAATTCTAGGGTACATTTACGTACATGTAAGAATCTCATCAAAAAGTCTGATTTTGAAAACTTTGGGATTAGCCGGTCCGAGGAGAGAAAAACTGGACCGAATTACCAGCCCACCAGAGCACGCGATTTTAGTGGATATCAGACCAGAAAATATAAATATACTCCAGGAACTTCCTTTCAAAGTATGTTTGAGTCATTTAGTTAAAGAAACTTAAGATAATGACAATCACAGTTACAATTTTATAGAACTGTTATCAGGAAATAGTCTTACAAATATATTGTACTCTCACCTCTTCATCATCTGGTTTCAAGTGGACAGCTTTAGAAAAGCTTCTTAGTGCCTGAAGATGAGAACATTATTCAAGTTCATATACATGTATATATGGAGATACAAACTTATATTTTAGGATATTTTACTTTAAGCTTATCAAACTCATTAAAAATACTTCATGAAGGAAAAACAGGAAATCAATGTGTGATAATATAAGTGATCTGTAAATCTGAGACAGATTTCGTTAGGATTTACATATAAACATGGATCTCTAATTAGGGAACCATGCAAGTATTACCAATTCTACTTCACCAAAACCCAGCTGTGCTCGTCCTAGTGTTTGGTAAGCAGTTGCCCACGTTGGGTTGATTTCCACTGCTAACTGAGCTGCTTGTATGGCTGGAAACAGCTCATTCAATTCTAGAAGTGCCTATGAGATGAAAGGTATGATATCAAACAGATTGATTAATGATCAGTGCAGATGCGAAAATCAGCTCTATATGTAACCTACTACTAGCATAACCCAAAAATTTTTTAAATTGAACAAACAAACAAATGAACAATAATAATCCCAATCAAAATAAGAATTTGGGATACAGAGTAAGGGTAGGTTCCTTACAAAATAGATTAATGATCAAGTAGAATTCATTATGTGCTGCAAATAAATAAAACATTAATGTACCTTTTATATAACTCAACACAACTTGAAGTCCGGCAGCTATACTAAATGAATAAATTTAATCATTATGCAGACTGGCGTGACAGAAGTGGGATAAAATTCAATTACAATATTATTCTTATAATAATAATAATACTACATACGTTTTAGGAGCATTATACAGCGCTCAATGCTCTTACAATTATCAATGATAGTAATAAACTAAACATAATAAAAACAATCTACTTTATACACATGTTCTAGTAATATCGAGCAAGCTATTCAAAAAGAAAAGTCTTTAACTTAGATTAAAATACATTAACAGTGTCGGCACTCCTGATGTTAGACGGAAGAGAGTTCCAAAGTCTTGGAGCGTAGATCAGGAATGCTCTATCACCGTAAGACAGTAAGTATTGTATCAGAAATATAATCCAGGGGACTATGGAGAGCATTATATGTGATTAATAGAACCTTAATTATAACTAATTCAAAAACTCATGAATAATTAATGACGCAAAAACAAAGGAAATCAATGACTGTGAAGACATTTTATACCTGATAAAATTTCATCCTAATTTACATAAACTTTTAGCTTGGATTTTCTCGGCCAAAATAAGTCGTATCGCCAAAATAACTGAAAAAAGGTCTCTTTACCGTCTTTACATGTGAATGTTTTTGAAGTCGTTTAATAAACTTGCAGCAAATTTTGGGCCTTTATCAGTGAATTTCCAATTAGGATGAAACTTTATATAAAATTTCATCCTACTAAAAATTACTTTCTTTATGTCATTCCCTTGAGATGTGCATCTTTCTTTCATTGCATTCTTAAAGCAAAGCGTTTTTGAAGCCGTTTAAAACACTCACAGCACGTGTTTTATCAAGTCTAAAAATAATCGGGCTTCGCCCTCGAATTTTTAAACTTGATAAAACACTGCTGTTCGTGTATTAAACAGTACTTCTACAACTAACTGGAAGCCAGTGGAGTTGACAGAGTACAGGGGTGATATGTTCTGATTTCTTTATTTTAGTGACTAGCCAAGCGGCAGAGTTCTGTAAGCACTGTAGCTTAGCTATTTCAGAGTCAGATACGTAGCCCAAACAGAACACTGCGTGCTGCAACAGTCCAGACGGGAAGTAATAAAAGCGTGCACCAACTTCTCACAGTCTCCTTGACATACTTGCAAATTCTTCCAATGTTACAGATAGCAATAGAAGCTGACTTGCAAATGTTGTTTATGTGAGTAGTCAGTTTAAGGTGACTGTCCAAAGCAATGCCAAGATAACCAGAGCAATGATAGTACCATTAATGGATATACCTGGCATCGGCTCACACTGTATGAACCAAGATGAGAGATGGACGATCTCAGTCTTACGTGGATTACACGCAAGTTTGTTGGTGGTGTGCACACCAGATTAATATATTTTTAACACATAAGCTCCAATTTGGCTAATGTAGCAGATTGATCATATGTAGAGTTAACAGTTACATAGAGTTGGATGCCATCTGCATACATCATGCAATCGAGATTATGCACCTTGATCAAATCCTCCAATGGTGCGAAGTACAGGGAGAAGAAAAGCTGCCCCAGTACAGAACTCTGTGGTACACCATACTGTAGTGTCTTGCTGGTGGAGATGCTATTCCTGACAACAACTGATTGTACTCTGATAGTGAGGTATGACTGGAACCATGTGCCCAGAACCATGTGACATGAACCAAGTGTCAGATTGTGTAATCTGTAATAATCTGTAACCGATTAGTAATTTAGTATATGTGACTTGTAATAGGACTCCGAGCGGAGAGAGAGCACGAGGAGAAAAAGAGAGTGAGTTGACGAGTTTACGAATAAAACCAGCGAAGTCTATACGGTGTTGAGGGTTCATTTTAGACCCCGGTGCAACCAGATAACATAATTTGGCGACCACGCCAGGACTACACAAGTGGGACAGCAATCGTGGAGGTATTTTCGTGGTTTAATTTAACGAAGAGAGTCGGAAACTCTGTATTGTTGTTGATTGGGGGCGGGTACCATTTACTGTGGCTTTCTTATATTCACGCTTTAAATATACGCTATACGCTCTCCTTTACACTCTCACTTTATGCCATCCGCCTTTAGCTGAATTGACTTTGACAATAAAGATTAAATAAAAGGGGTCTTACTGCATTGCTGAACGCCAATTCAACATGAGTTTAGAGGACGAACAGTTGGAAGTCGAAAGTTTATTATTCACTAGCGAACTAGATAGACTTATCTTGGTATGTGAACAATTTGAATTTGACATCGCAGTCGCAGACAAGAGTAAACTCGCTTTTATTAAAGAACTTAGGGGAAAGATAAATCACAAGGTCGGAGAAGAAGAGATTGAGTCTAAGAAAATTGATTTACTGCACGAAATCTCAGCGGCGCTGAAAGACGAGATTCTGGGTTGAAACGAAATTATAAAGAGAGCGAAATTGTAGACGCCACAATTCGCGCGATCTCCGCACACACTAGCCTTCGAAGTTACGTCGAAACACTTCCTGATTAAACACTCGCGAAGTTAAGCAAAATCTTACGAATCTGTTTTCGCGAAAAGACGGCATCGGAACTTTACCGCATGCTGACCACTGTTTGCCAACACGCAAAGGAAACGCCACAACAGTTTTTGCTAAGGGCGCTTGATTTACACAACAAGGTCAGATTTGCTAGCCAGGAAGCTGATTGTGAGATTAACTATGGCATGCCGTTAATACAGAAAACCTTCCTCAAGGCATTTGAAACTGGCCTTCGTGACGATATACTCGCTACCAATCTTCGCCCAACCCTGAGACTCGAAGACCTCTCAGATGAAGTTGTAATGAAGCAAGTGAACGAGCTGGCGGCCAACCAGGCGGAGCGAATGGACAAGCTTAACTTGGACCGGCAAAAGGGAGTGAAGATAAACGCTTGCGAAGCAGATACAGGAGCAAATAAGCTGACGCCTGAGAACAAGAATAGATCAAAACCGAAACAAACTAAATCCGAGCCCGAGGAACCGGCCGAGAGTCAAATCCTGGCAGATATACGAAGCCTCAAGCTAGAAGTAAGTTCTCTCAAACAACAGGTCGATGAGTCACAGGTGAAGAATAACGACAGCGGCTATGAGTACCCGAGTAGGGGGCAAGGCAGTGGAAGGTACTGGGGTCCTCCACGCAGGCGTGGTACACGCCGGTTTGGCCCAAGGAACCCAGTTGACAGGGAGCGAGGATGCGACGAATGCCGTAACAGAGGTCAAGGGGAAGACTGTCGCCACTGCTATCGTTTTCGCCTTTGAATGCACCACCACGCCAGCGGCCCAGGGAAACGGCCGATGGCTGCCGCCACGGGACAGGCAGTAGCCATAGACGTAAATAGTAAGTCCCCCGTTGTGTGAACTGTGGTCAGTCTGATAATGTATCCCCCATGAAACAATGCTCTAAGTGCCACGCAGGCAGATATTGTTCGAAAAGTTGTCAGCAGCAACACTGGCCTTCACATAAGTTAACTTGCAATGCGATACATAAATTAGTAAGTGACATGCAAGCCGAATTGGCCGACATAGATGTTAACCACCTTCGCCCTAAGCACCAGACGGCTATCACCAATTTAGTCGGAAGAAAGTGTTCCGTTGAATGTTTGTTGAATTCCGTCCGATGCGAGGCATTATGGGACACCGGCGCGCAGATTTCGGTCGTCTCGACCGATTGGTTAACACACCACGCACCGCAATTAAGGTCTCGATAAAGGTTCAAAATGGAAAAGTTTTGAAAATGCGTTTTTTCGCAAATTCTAAATCTAAAAGCCCTAATCTAGCATCACAAAAAAACTCAAACTCAAAAAAATAATTTAAAGCCTTGAAAATGCGACTTTCTGATTTCCCGCTAAAAAAGGCGCGAAAAATGATTGACAGCTGCTGTCATTCACTGGGCATGTTATTTCATTCTCGCTGATCCTGTGATTTTCTGCGCTACTTTTCGTTCGTGAAGATTTCCTACGTTTATAATGCAATGCCCAAAAGTGTAAAAGTAGATATTTCTTGGTGCCGTATTAAAAAAAGAATAAGAAGAAAAAACACAGCACAATTTAGTTTATAATAATTTAGTTTGTGAGTAAATTTGGAAGCGGGTGTAAAGTTCTTAGGACAAACAATGGCTGGAGGGATTATACTCCAGTTCCAAGAAGTTAGAATAATCGAAGACTGAAAGTCCACAAAGAATGAAGCAATAAAGTTTTTCAATCGGCCAAAAAAATAAAGAGAATTCAATGCAGGAAGCTAAGGTTTGCCGGTTTTGTTTCAGCACAATAAAACATTTTAGGATGACGTAAACAGCCTACCGTGTACATGGTGTGGATCGAGCTGCGCTGCAGTGGTTTTCCCTGCATGATATTAATTGTTTGCTTACTGTGGTGCCATTTTTCTGTACTCCTAAAAGAGTGTTTCTTCTTTAAATTAAGCTGGAATCGACACTATAGCTAACTAGTTTCTGTAGAAGTATCGAGCGTCGGTGAACTGTATAGCTTCTCTGTTCTGCGGCTCGTCTGAACTTTGTAATCGGCCGAGACTGAACACAACATGAATCGCTCTGATTGGCTAATGTTAATGAGATTACCCTTGGATTGCGGGACTCTTAGTCAACCGTGAAATGAATCGAAAACCTTTTATCGGGCTGTTTCTCGGCTCTTTTTTTCGGCCAAAAACAGAACTTTGTTGAAGTCCAGCCTTTTAGCGTTTTGTCCAATTTTCCTAAGTTTTTCACGAGTAGTGGAAAACAGCCGTTTCTCAAATACAGTGTCAAGGAATTTTGAAATAATTTTTCGTTCAGGTTTTATGACCTGGGTTGTATCAAAATGGGATGAAAAACTACTTTTTCAGCTTTGAAAAGGGATAAAATCTGTAATACCAGAAGTCCATAACCAGAAGTGTCCATCTGGTATTGGGGTAGCGGCCCATCAGTTTACAGAGTAGTCTACTTTTAGAAATGCTAATCTCAAATTTGCGGGAAAAATCAATGGCGGACATTGGGTCAGATGCGAGAGTCATGGCTCCGGGGGGGCACTCATGTACACGACGTAAATGAGATGTGCGGCAGTACCGGATAAAGGTTTGAGCCCAATTTGGCAAACTACATGTAAGTCTTGTTTTGGAGCAAATCAACTATCAATTCGGGTTGATTTTCATATTTTATTGGAAATTCTGGTTAATAAAAACACCTTCATTACATGTTATTTTGCAAACTGGGTCGGGCTCTGAAGACGATACCTCACATACCTCCCCTTTATTATGCAAGCAGTGCCCCCCGGTTTGAAGCTCAGTACATACAGTTCGCCAAGCGGTGCTACAAACTACAAAGCTAAGTACGGTGGCAAATGTCGGGCTTTAAAATTGAAGATATTGGAATTGTAATGAAACGAAATGTATAGACTGATCATCTGTGCCTCTGCTAATGGATCTTGGGGTGATTTGAGAAAGTTAAAAGTGATTTTCAAGTCTTCAAGTGTTGACTAGCGACGAGTATAAAAGTTTGAATTATGACAATGAATGAAAACGGAACCGAAAATTCACATTCATCTGGCCAGGAACAACTGACATTATACAAGGACAAAATTAAATCAAAGTAAGCCAAGTTTACTTTTATTTTTTTATTTAATTGTTTTGTTTTTAATCCATTGAAATCGGCCTTGGAAACTCGGTCGCATATGTGATATGACCCGTTGCCGTGAGGCATTTGATTCAAATCTTCTAATAATCTTGTTCACTGGTTGTCTGAAGAAAAAACCCTTGTTTGTACTAATTTTAACAACTGGAATTCATTTCCAGCTGTGATAGTTGCGTTCAGCTTTCTAGTTTTCGATTGTGAAGTTTATTCTTGGAGATGTACAACAGTTAGTGTCTTTAATAAAACAGCAAAGTGACAACTGTTTCATTGCGGCACCAACAAAACCTGGATCGGATCGGATCGGTTCGGATCGGATCGGATCGGAACGGAACGGATCGGAACGGATCGGATCGGAACGGAACGGATCGGATCGGAACGGAACGGATCGGATCGGATCGGATCACAGATCGGATCACATATATTATGATTTATCACCAAAAAATCACAGGGCCGTTTAATTTGCTCGAGGGTTTACCTATCCTTCCAGTCAAGATTTAAAGTCGGGATTTCGAGTCAGGCTTTAGGGTTTAAGTGTACTCGCATACTGTCGTGGAGATTTATCAAGGGCACCCAACGAGTACTTTTTGAAATTCGTTTGAAACCAGTTGTCTGCAGCTTATCTAGCCATTTTAAGGCGCCTACTATGTCTTTGACGTATTCTAGAAAGCTATTAGCTGTTCGGATTTTCTAGGTGGAAATCGCGTCAACCGAAATTACTATGGCAAAATATTCCCGGCCTACGAATTTGTTAGTAGTCTAGAACAGAAACAATAATTTTCTAGCCCAAGTAACTTCATGTTGCAACGTTTTGTGGAGGTACGAATTTGCCAGGGATTCTTTTTTCCCTGTTCTGACTCTATTGATCAGACGAATTGGGACGTACGAATATTTTAGGGAAAACCTTTTAGTCTCCCTTTTCTTCTATGATTTTCTAGGGATTGAAAACAAATTTTCTAGCCAGTATTCCAGAAAACAATTTTCTAGGGACATTTTTTTAAATCCGAAAGTTTTAGGCTAACTTACTCTCCCGAACAGCTTTTTAACCGAAAACTTCGTTGGCTGCCCTTGATTTATGTCCCATCACCTAGATCACCGACCGACAAAAGAAGTGGTTCGATCGTGAAGATGCATAAACGAAACCCGGCCATAAATCAATTAAAGTGTATCATGGACATGGCGAAACGGATCAGTGTACCAGCAGACATTCGCATACATTTAAAGCTTCGATGATAATTTGACAGGAATTTTTACAATGTGAGGTACAGTTTAACTTTCTAAATGTTTATTTTTTCTCCACATTAGGGGAATCGATCCACGAGTGTTAACAGCGCGACTGGTCTAGACAGCAAAAGCGCGGAGGTTGTATTCAAACGAGTACTCGAGTTTAGCAGGGCTAGGAAACGGCCAAACAAAAAGGGAACCAGTTCAGGGAAGACAATATTGTGTATTATCCATGATTTTCTCTTTTTTTTTTGTGGAACAATTAAACTGTTTGGAGTCCTTTCATAGCCTTCGAAAAATGTTTAGGTCGCATTTTTGTGTCAATGAAATCGACACGCCGGACTAAGCTTCATAGAATTGAACTACTGACTCGCACCACGAAAGGTTTCACTTGAAATTCGGGGGAAATGCCGGAGGAAATGACTGTCAAAGGGCAAAATATAAAGATAAACATATGTATTTTATACTTAGCTGTCAAAGCAAAAAAAAAACGTGATATATAAACGAAACGGGTCGTAATTGTTGTGGCGGGAAAAATATAATTCAACCGTAAATGTGATCCGTTCCGATCCGATCCGGTCCGATCCAGGTTTTGTTGTTACCAACAAAACCTGGATCGGATCGGATCCGTTCCGTTCCGATCCGATCCATTCCGATCCGATCCGATCCGTTCCGTTCCGATCCGATCCAGGTTTTATTGGTGCCGGTTTCATTGTTTGATTGTGCTCGATGAACTGCCTGAAATCAAACTTCGCTTTTTTCACAGTTTATAGCTATTTCTATTCAGTTCCAGTCGATTATTAAGCCTTGCTTGGAGATTTGCCGGGCTGTTCTTTTATCTGCCAAACGCAAATTACTTCAGTACAGGATTTTCAAATGTTCACTTGAGCTCAAACTCAAAGTATAAAACAAACTCGGTGCACTTAATTACTCTTGAGAGAACATGTGATTGTCTTTTTCAGTACATTTCTTAGGTCATATTATAAACAAAAATAGCATGATTTGTATGTGATATTTATCACTCGCTGTATATCACTACAAAAATCTGTGTTTATAAACCAAAAGACAAAAACTTAGCTTCGTTCTGTATACATCACACAAGTGCTGTAAACACGAAGTCTGAAACGGATGAAACGGAAAAATAAAAGGTTACAAAGGAACCACATGTTCTGGTTTATAATGGTCTTTCCTGAACATATGGTGCTCACCAGTTCTTGCCTGTTATAAATGAGAAATAGCTGATTATCAAGACGTTTCTACACTAGCGAGTAGCATTCGCCCGGCTAGTCCGCCAAAATTTTGTCGCATATATAAATAACTGTACAATATTACAAACAAAGGAAATCGCTATATTAGCCAATCAGGTACTGCTGATAAATTTTCGAAGAATATGATTGGCTGCGAGATAGCGGCAAAAGCTTTCTATAAATAGACTACTCTGTAAACTGATGTACCAAACCCTATAGTGGGAGATGGACACTTCTAGTTATGGACTTCTGGTAATACGCAATATATCAAAAATGCCCGACACAGTATTTGAGTCAATTTATTTGGGATTCGAAAGGGCTAATTAAGAAAAAAATTGTTTCAAAGCCTGAAGGGCTGAACTCCTTCTGGCGGACAGAGTCATTTCGCGTAGAAATATATACAATATCTACGCTTTTAACATTTGTTCAAAACGGATTAAATATGTACTTTCTTCAATTCAAGACCTTTAAAACGGTATATAGTACGTCTATGTGGCTTTAATTCCGACGTTGCAAGAGCGTTTTTCCGAAATGACACGTCGAACCTTTATCGAGACCTTAAATGATATTACATCAATCAGTGAGCTGCTGGGGGTGGCCGAACTAGACATTAGAGCAGCTAATGGGACCAGCATACCCTATGGAGGCTGGACCGAACTGTCCTTTGAATTGATTGGAGCTAATTAAAAGCGCATCACACACTGAAAGTACCCTTTCTCGTGTCGATTCAGACCTTAGAACGCCCCATTGTTGGTTATAATGTTATCGAACAGTTAACCAAGATTTCACACCCAGAGGAACACGACTCCACCCCAGAATTGGTCAGGTTGATCCACGCTAGTTTCCATGATGTAACAGTTGAGAAGGCTGAAGCGATAGTCAAAGTTATGGAGGCGACGAGTGAGGATTCCAAAGTACTCTGTCAAGTAAAGAGCCCTAATCGTGATATACATATCCCGAAGGGAGAAGCCATGCGCGTAGCATGTAGAATCAGATTGGAACCCACAGACCGGAGGATACCCGTTTTGCTCGAGCAGGATCCCACCATACCCCTACCCACAGGAATTGAAGTGCCTGACACTCTCTTTTCAGTGCGCGGTGGAAGCTCCTGCCGTATCAATGTCATGATAAGGAACACTACCAACCACAGTATAAAATTGAAGAGTAAAACGATAGTGGGCACCCTGCAGCAGGTTCAGACTGGCCCCCCTTGACGTCAAATTAGTAGACGTGGCCAGCCAAACAGCCAACTGGGACGGATCAGAGGAGCAGGATAAAAGAACTGAAGGAGTTCTTCCTCAGGTCTACTTATCAGATCTTTCTGAGGAGCAGAAGCCATGTTACGGGAAGAAGTAGACTCCTTCTCTGCAGACGACGGTGATATCGGAGTAGCCAAGGGACTGAATATGAAGATTAACCTGACAGATGACAAGCCAGTTCAGAAAACCTACACTGCAGTTCCAAGACCTCTCTACCCGGAAGTCAAGTACTATATAGAAGACCTACTTAACCGGCAGTTCATCCAGAAATCTAAATCTTCATATTCTTCTCCGGTCGTTTGTATACGGAAAAAGGATGGTGATCTTCGGCTGTGCATCGATTTTAGAGAGCTAAATAGTAAGACCATACCCGATCTATTTCCGCTATCACGTGTGCAAGAGACTCTGGAAAGCCTGGGAGGGAACACCTGGTTCTCCATGCTGGATCAAGGAAAGGCGTATCATCAGGGGTCCGTTGACCCAGCATGCAGGCATCTCACTGCCTTTATCACTCCGTGGGGCCTGTATGAGTGGATTCGAATCCCTTTTGGTCTAAAGAATGCTCCCGCTGAGTTCCAACGCTTCATGGAAGGGGTGTTTAGAAGGTCTTCGGGACGACATGTGTATCCCATACCTTGACGATGTGATGGTCTACAGCAAGACCTTTGAAGACCACCTTGACCACTTACGTCAAGTCCTGAGGCGACTTCGTGGTAATGGTGTAAAACTCAAGGCTCGAAAGTGCAAGCTATTTCAGCATGAAGTTAAGTGTTTGGGACACATCGTGTCAGCCCAAGGATATCGCGTGGACCCATCGTATACGGAAGCAGTGACAGCTCTAAAAGGTTCCAGTCCTACTACGGTTGGAGAGGTAAGAAAGTTACTGGGCTTGCTAGAGTATTACAGAAAGTACATTAAAGATTTTTCTAGAAAGGCGAAACCCTTATATGACCTCCTTAAAGGCCCTCCAACTGAGAACCAACCGCCTCCACGAGTAGGCAGAAGAGCAGCCGTAAGCAACAAGAAACAAGGCATTGCTTCTAATCACTCGATCCACTGGAAACAAGAGCATGCGACGGCCTGGGAACTACTTCTCGACCATCTAATCAATCCACCTGTCTTAGGGTACCCAGATTATAGTCTGCCCTTTATCGTACATACGGATGCATCTGCTGACGGGTTAGGAGCTGTGCTCTATCAAAAACAGGACGGAGCGATGCGCGTTATCGGATATGGTTCTCGTAGTCTCACCCAGGCAGAGAAGAACTACCATCTCCATTCGGGAAAACTCGGGAAAACATTAAGGCTATGATGGTCGGAACAGCAGCACAGCAGAAAGACACAGTATGGGTGACAGCAGTCTCGGACCAGGCAGACCTTATAGATGAAGTCTTCAAGCCTGCCGACACTGCTACAAGCGCAAAGAAATGACCCCGTTATTGGCCGTATCCTCGCATTTAAGACGGAGGGGAGGAAGCCACCTGTGGTAGAGATACACAGAGAAGAACCGAGGACAAAGTCCCTTTTGAGAGAATGTCCGCGTCTCGAAATAGGACAGGATGGTATTCTTAGGCGGCGAAGAGGAGACATCCTACAACTAGTTCTCCCTCCACAATTCCACCATGTTGTCTACAAAGAACTACACCAAGAGATGGGCCACCTGGGCACAGAGAGGGTGGTACAGCTGGCACGCGAGCGATTCTATTGGCCGAGAATGCAAGACAACATCGCACACTATATATCTAGAGTTAGCTCTTGTGTCAAAGATCGATGCCCCAATAGCACACCAACAGCGCCACTACAGAGCATTCGTACATCGGCACCGTTTGAGTTAATTTCAGTGGACTTTCTCCATCTGGAGAAAAGCTCGGGTGGGCACGAGTACATATTGGTCCTCGTGGACCACTTCACAAGGTTTACGCAAGCCTATCCTACACGAAACAAATCCGCTAAGACAGCAGCGCAAAAGATCTTTAACGACTTCATTCTACGATTTGGCATTCCGTCTCGCATACACCACGACCAAGGACGGGAATTTGAAAACAAGATGTTTCATGAGCTAGAAAAAATGTGCGGAATGGTACGATCTCGAACAACTCCTTATCATCCACAAGGAAACGGACAGGTAGAAAGGTTTAATAAGACCCTTTTATCAATGCTTAGAACACTTCCAACCAATCAGAAAAGGCGATGGCATGAGAGTGTTAATAAAGTAGTGCATGCGTATAATTGTACCAAAAACAATGCCACAGGGTACTCGCCCTACTATCTCCTGTTCGGAAGGGATCCGCGCCTTCCGATTGATGAGATATTCGGGACATCTCATGCGACTGCGACTGGAGTACGACACTCAACGTATACCAAGAAATGGCGGGATGCAATGAGGGAGGCTTACGCAATCGCGAGAAAGAAGACTGACCACATCAGGAATACCAACTCAGTGTACAAGACTGATGGAGTTCGAGCGGTAGAGCTACTGCCGGGTGACAGAGTACTGATGTGCAACCTATCGGAGCGCGGTGGCCCTGGCAAATTGAGATCGCACTGGGAGGAAAAAGTACACATAGTGACAGAACGGAAGGGTGTAAGTCCTGTGTACAAGATACGACCTGAAGACAACGCGGATGGCCCACATCGTGTGGTTCATCGCAATCTGCTGTTATCATGTCCCTGTCAACCTGCAGCTACACCCCAACCACCCTCAGTACCAGCACGGGCCCCACAACGAACAAGACGGCAGACACGCCGACAACAGCAACCTCAAGAAAGTGAAGATGAAACGGAAAGCGACGAAGATGTCGACTACTACCTCACTGACGAACAGCACGCCCCACTTGGTGTAGATCCTGAATCAACCGAACCGACTCCTGATGCGGAACAACATCAACCATCGGACGAAGATGGAGACGCGACAGAGGAAACTGAGGCACTGCCTCTTGACGAGCCAACAGATGCAGCACCTGAAGGGAACGACGAAGATGGAGACGTCACAGAGGAAACTGAGGCACTGCCTCCTAATGAGCCAAAGGATGCAGCACCTGAAGGGAACCAAACAGCGGCAACGGAAGACGATGCCACTGGCGGTAGGCCACAGAGACAAAGACATCCTGCCCCACTGTTCCAGTACACATCGCTTGGAGGAAACCCGTACTACGTTTCGGATGTACAAGCGAATGCTCATGGTCACCCCAGTACGTGGCACCTCACATTCCACCACCACCGATGACCAACCCGCAACCAGTACAGCGTTACTACTGGGTACAAGTCCCGCTGTACAACAATTCGATGATTTACGGTTATTAGGACAAATAAAGAGACAAAACATAAATCGAAAAATAATTATATAACAAAGAAAACTTGATTTTGCATACAGATGTATCTACCCAAGTATTTTCGGTGTGGTTACGCCGTTTTGAGAGACAAAAAGTGTTATTTTATGTGACTATTGTAAAAGCGATGTTTGACAGTATGAAGTGCAGGCCCGATCACCTTGCATTAGTACGATAGTGTCAAGAAATAATAGGAATAGAGACAATGGGAATCCATACCCACATTCTGCATGTATCGAAATAATGTCGTGGAAGACATTCAATCCCTAGGGGGAGTGTGTCAGATTGTGTAATCTGTAATAATCTGTAACCGATTAGTAATTTAGTAGTATGTGACTTGTAATAGGACTCCGAGCGGAGAGAGAGCACGAGGAGAAAAAGAGAGTGAGTTGACGAGTTTACGAATAAAACCAGCGAAGTCTATACCGCGGTGTTGAGGGTTCATTTTAGACCCCGGTGCAACCAGCTAACACAAGCACAGTGTGCTTCTGATCCCATAACGATGCTGAAGTCTCTCCAGAAGGAGAGTATGGTCAATCGTGTCGAATGCAGAGGATAAGTCAAGCAAATTAACTAAAATCACCTCACGCCGAGAATCGATGGTGCGGAGAATGACGTTCATCAAGCAATATAGCATTGCTGTCTCCGTACTTTGAAATAGCAGTCTATATGCTGACTGGAATTTAGCAAGACCATTCCCCAAGAAGTAGTCTGACATCTTATAAAACCTGAATGTCCATAACTTAACAGTTATAGATGTATGTATATATGCTAATTTCAAAGAATAACTAAATAATAATTATTCACCTGAGATTTCAGTTCATAGATTTTTTCATCCTTCGGAATATGGCACAGGGCCTCATTCCATCTTCCAATGGCCTCCCAATATCTGTGATGCCAAGCGAAAGACTGTTTAGAATTTAATACAGCTGTTTGTGTAGATAAATTTAATCAAAATAATGATGCTCTCTTTTGGGGGTCACTGCAGAATACCTCCACCGAACAAATAATCCTTATGCAATGTGTCATTTTATCATCTTCGAGTGGTATACAATCCATGTGATATGTGATACATGTGACACATGATACGTGTGATATGCATGATATCCAAGATACTTATGCGATATGAGATTTGTGTGATATGCAATAATTATATGTGATATGCATGATTATCCAATTTTAATACTTCTGATAATGTATTACATGCCAATATTGTGATACATGTGACATACAATGTATGATATGCATGATATCAGGATACTTTCTGATAACCACCTCGCTGGTTAGCTCAGTTGGTATAGAGCATGGCGTAGAGTGTGGGAGGTTGGGGGTTCGAATCCTGGCCGTGTCCTTGCATGGGCAGAGACGTTTATAAGCCTTTGGCCTTGTCTTCTTCTACTTCTAATCAGTATTTGAAAGGGACGTGAAAGAACCTGTTGTACTACTCGAAAAAGAGAAGGGGATTGTCACCTGGTACAGCAGCCTGGCCATTGTACTAACCACACATGCAACATTGTAAACTGCGTGGCAGCCATTAGCACCATAAAAGCAGTCCAAAAACATTCACTGACGGGATATGTCAGTAATATGTAAAGTGCCATGAGACTGTGGTGATACGGCGCTATATAAATGGCCATTATTATTATGTATTATGATCCATTTGATGAGATGTGTGATACATGTATGTGTGCGATATGTATGATACGCATGATATCCATGATACTTCTGATACATGTATTATGATATATATGATGTGTGATACACATGATATCCATGATACTTCTGATACATGTATTATGATCCATGTGATGAGATATGTGTGATACATGTATGTGTGCGATATGTGTGATACACATGATATCCATGATACTTCTGATATACAATACATTTATGATCAGGTATCACAGGTAAACAACCAGTGACAATTAACGATTGAGTTCTCACTGATACTGATAATCTACATGTATGGCAGATGCGGGTATAATAATTATAACAAACATCTGCATCTGATCTGGGAGGGGGTATTCTGCAGTTCTACTTTAATTATTCACAAAGCCAGCCTAATTACAGCATCTAGTGAATGGATTACCGGAGTAATAGGACATTTTCATTATGACATCATTTTACTACAACTACCAGAATCCTTTTCAAATTATTTTTCTCATTCAAATTTATCAACTCCTTTGAGAATTCTAAGACAATGGTCCGATTTAAAGGAACAAAAGGATTCACAGAAATAGTCCTGGTAGTTGTAGTATATGTGAAGTCATCATGAAACGTCCTATATTTGCAGAATACCCCACCACTTGGCTCTTCAATAATTCATTTTCTCAAATTTTCATACAAACATTCTAAAAGCCTAACCCCCAAATAAAAAAAACCTACCAATAATATTTTAAACCCAAAATCATTCATAGAACGAGTCTAAATACATCTGGCCCCAGTTGTTCAAAGGGTGCATAAGTTATTCAGTGGATTAAGTGCTATCCAGTGGATAAAACCGCTATCCACTGGATAGTTATCCACCGTGTAAAATGTGGTTGCAAAAAGCCTGTATAGCATTGTGGATAACTATCCAATGGATAAGTCGCTTAATCCAGTGTGTAACTGCTAAATGGTTTCCATGCAGTTGCCATCATGGTAAAATGTGACCCTCTGACCTTGTTCAGTTCTCGTTCGCGCCACAACTGAATACTCAATAGCAGAAAACATTGAGCCACTAGAGCAGATTAAGAGGAACAGAAAACGAGGAAGCAGAGAGAAATATTGAAGTTCTCGACAACCTTATCTAACAAAAACAAGACAAGAGATTGGGAGGAAATCACGGGGAAAGTGAATGCACTTGGTGTTTTGTCGGAGGAGCATGTCAGACGTCAAACTCTTCTCTTCTACTCCTAGATGGATTGAAATCCTCTAAGTTGTTATCTAAAAGGAGAGGTTTACGACCAGCCATGTTTGTTTTCTATATTTTTATTCGGTGGATAAAAAGTTATACAACCTAGCTACCTAACCATGGATAACTTTATCCGCTGGATAACGCTATCCGTGCTTTGTGCAACCAAACTTATCCAGTGGATAAATTTTATCCGCTGGATAGGGAGTTATCCGGTGGATAGCGAGTTATCCACCCTTTGAACAACCGGGGCCAGAACTATATATAAATATAATGGAGAATTTAGCGAAGTTTTCAGACAAGTAATCTTTTTAATTAAGTGGCACTGAGTGGTGGGGTATTCTGCAGTTTGGCCGGATTACCAGTTATTACCATTTCTCCTTTCGGGTCGTGTTTACGTAAAAAAAGAATGGCCAGTACCAATAATAATGACATGCACCTTTCTTTTTCTGCCAGTGCAATCCCCTCCACTTTCAACCTTTTACCCTTGGATTCATTATCTTCCAATGTCACCGTGCTTCTCTTAGTTAGCAACCTCCAATCCAGCTCAAAGGGTTCTTCTAACGAGCCTTCATCCTTTTGTTCGTTGTCGTCGAAGGCAGCAACTCTTTTTCGAGTCACGTTCTGTGCTATTTTTCTCTTCCAACCAAAAGTAGTCGCCATCTTTGTTGTTGATCATGTTTCGTTGGGCTACCTGTGGTGTTAATTAACTTCAAAGCGAGGCTCATTTTGGCGCGAAGGTATTAAAGATGGCGGACGAGTGAATTTGTAAAGTGAAAGTACAACGGAATGCGAAACGCCGTTTAAAGGATATTCTTTGCTATGTCGCACATTAAAACATGAAACGAAAGCATTCAAACATCACTTCAGTGAATGGGTAAGTGGTATTGGTATTTTCTGGTTAAAATAAAGAATTCTAAGCAACTGAAGTTTAGCGCCCTTGAAATTTGCTTGGAAATGGAATGCAGCCGTTCTGATTGTACAAATTTTATTCTGCCAGATGCTTCCTAAAACTAGATTACTGACTAAGAGATATCAGTGAAGGCCCAAGTCTTCACTCTGTACTGAAGAATCGGGAGCTAGATTCGTACTTGTAAATATATTAAATCATCGACATCGGTGTGCATGTCATTGCCTGATTAGTGATTGAGTAAACATGAAGGCATTTGTCTTTCGGGTTACCTGTGGTGTATTCTACAGTTGATCTGAGAATAGTTAATCTATTTGCCCTGTTTGAATGGTCTTTCCTGGTACCTCCAAAACAGATCTTCAGAAATAAAAGATTAAAACTTAAATGAAGTTTTTTTTTTTTTTCTCGATTTGGGGCCTTATTAGGTGCCGATTGTTTTTACTGTTGGCATGTGAGAGGAAGAAATAACAAGGTTGCCTTTCTCTTTCAAATGCCGACCTACCCTAAAATATTCTTTAAATATTAAAGATTTTAATTTAATTTTTTTAATTTTTTTCTTCCAAATCCTTTATAGTGGTAAATACCACATGCAACCCAAAAGACAAACTTAGAATCTGGTAAGCTTGTGATCTCTGAAGACAGCATTGTTGAGTCACCGGGTGTCTACAAAACTACATTACATTTTAGCATTTACATGTACGTACATGTAAATGCAAATGCTAAAATGTAATGTACTGTGTAGTTTATACCCAGCCATCAGGGTTGAAAATTCTTGGGTGGGGTCACCATAAACATGAACACTTGCTACTTGAAACCTACATTGTACATTTATGTTGTTCAATTAAGATCATACACCTTGATTGCATAAAAATTGCAAAATATGAAATTAAAGATCAGTGGAGTGCAATGGTATTGTTGCTTAAACCAGTTTTTGTCCTCTATGATTACTCGGACACCAAGCTGGAGAGGTGGCTAAAACTGTGGAGATACATGCATTTGGAGGAATACATTTTTGCAAGAATGACTTTGTGTAAAGTGTCATTGGACATCATTAAGTCACCAGCTAGCTTAAGTCATGGCCAAATGAAGAACTGATTTGGATAAAAGATGGTTTGTTTATTCCTCGAGATTTACTCAGGCAAGCTACATTTGAAAGATGATCATTTCGGTATAAACTTTGATGGTCTGAGCTTTCAAAAGATACTAATGCCGGGTCATGTTTGTGGTTTTCCTGAAGACTTATAAAACATTATTGAAAGAAAATTATATGGCATTCCCCTGTCACTGTGAGTCTCCTCCTCCTTTAGTTTATTGAAATAATGAAGTGAGTCTTTGGCCCGTGGCCTTTCCGAAGGGAATTCAAAGGTAATCACATTGTATCCGTCTTAGCTACTGAAAAAGAATTTGAGGATTTCAGAAAAGTAGTTGTTTTAAAATGCAAAACAATTAACTGATATTCAGTTGCCCATGTTATCATTTGGTTTGCCAATAATTAAAGGTGTGAAACCTAGATACTTTAAAATTCGATGGGTGACTATAGTTCCTTTAAAAACGAGGTTTGATCAGACTGCATTGGTGGGGAAGATAAGCACTGGTGGTATGATCAACTAAAAGTTGATTAAGGTATGCTAACCGCCGTGGGGAGCAAGTAGCAGCTGAGTCATTTCAAGCACTAGCCCTTCGTCATAGCAAAAGAGGGAATTGTGGGTGGGGAAACAGTTTATATAGTGTTGATCAAGTGCATGAAATTGTACCAACAATAGAAATGCTAATTAAGCTGCAATACAATAAAGAGTGTTGATGATAAAAGTAATGAAACATGCTGATCTAAGTATGAATGAATACAAAAATTATGGGGTAAAATAAATGAAAAGCGTTCATTAATGCCATTAGGTGCCAAAGTACCTAATTTGAAAATAAACCATTTCCCCACCCACAGTTCCCTCTTTTGTTCTGACGAAGGGCTAGCGCTTGAAACATCAGCTGTTACTCTACCCCCCCCGCCCATCTGCATGCTTTAATCAACTTTTAGTTAATCATACCGTCCAGTACTTTAAAATTCCATTTCTTTGTGAAGAATATATGTACATGTATGAAGATAATTCTTGATTACCAAGCCCTTTTGCATTCGAGAGAATATTTATGGACCTGAATGTATGGAATGCTTAAAAAGCACTAGCAAAATGGCCATGGACATTGATAGAGTGATAATTAACATTTCTCTAACAGTTCTTCTAAGAGTAGAAGGGCTTGAAAACATGAAAACAAATATAATCCTGTGTTTTATCTATTATAAGGGTCAAATCATACACAATAGTAATAACTTTCAACATAAACATAACTAAAAAAAAAGTGTTGCACAGCCGAATTTGTGACTTGCATCTTTTTGCACTCAGCCCTTCAATTGAGCCTTTGCACATGTATGGTAATAAGGAAATCACTGCATTATGCATGTTGCCATGGTAACACTCTTGGCACCAGACCTTCACACTGAACATAAAAGTGTATTTTTTGTCTCTGTTATAGAAAATCATTTAATGAGATAATTCATAATCAATTAGTTAACTCTGAGATGACATGGTCCAGCAGTTTAAGTGGCCAGCAGTGTTCCCACATAACAATTCTGAGAAGCCATTATGCTACATGACACCTCACCTCGTGGTCACCATTGTTGTTTCACCTCGTAGTTCATTGCCTTGCAGTTTCGTGCCTTGCTAATGCCTGGCTTAATAGCATCTGTGCTTTTCCAGTTGCCCCTCCCACCCTCACCTTTTCCTTTTCTGGGAATGGGAATTAAGGGTTTTCTTGTGGTAAGTATAATATCTCCACTGAATCTCAGTGTGACAGGTACTGGGGTGGGTGGTCTGTGGTTAGAATACCATGGCTACCCCCTTCTCAGTCATGTTGTTGCCTTGCTTGCATAATATGACACCTACCTCCATTCTAGTCATCAAGAAAGTTGAGCTACCCACAAACAATGCCTACTTGTTCCAAATTTTCTAATGTGCTCACAGAGTATTTTTTTTGGAAAAAAGAGAGATCAGGAAATTTGTTTTTCTCATGAAAGGAGCCTGGGACCAAGAGTGTTACCATGGCAATATGACTTACATAATGATGTGTGTTTTCTTTATTACTGTACATGTACGTATTTCTCGCTGTGCTCAGTCCGTCTGTCATGACCTACATTTAGGGCCAAATATTTTCCTGTCCAGCCCTCCCACTGACTGTGAATAAATACCTATTATAATTAAAGTTACAAAAGAATGTTATTTCAGGTACTAGAACAAATGCATTATTCATGAGATTGAAGACTTAAGTTATGTATTGCTGAATTTATGCCTTTGTCTTTGCAGGTGTCAGAATATAACCAAGTTCTTTAAAGCAACACTAATGCAAGGTATGACTGTCTTTGTGATGTCAACCTAATGTTTCTAAATATTAATAAGCTTATAATATTGAATTGACTTCTTTCAATAGATGTACATGAATAGGCTTCACTTATCACACAAAGGTTTCAATATGAGGCTCATATACAAATAGAATGTATTATATTCTCTGATAAAAGAATAAGTTTAATTTGTCAGACTGTGAACCTTATATTTATTAGAAACTTTGTGTGTGATAAATGAAGCACATACATGGATAAAAAGAAGCCTTTTTCCTTTAACCACACAATGTTAATTATTTTATGACACATTCTTCAGGGGTAGGTACAAGTGACATAAGGGATAATGAAAACATAAATGCCATGCCAGAAACTGAACGAAGCTGGCCAGAGCCCATTCTACAGAGGTTTTCTAGGATGAGAGAGACTTTTGGTGGTAACACTTCAACGCAAAACATTGCGAAGGACAAGAAACACACTCTAACACCAGAATGTGCTGACAATAATAAAGAAAACAAAACTGAACTTAAAGTACCAGCGGTAACTCCAATAATGCCTGGCGATAGTTCTACTCTACATAACTCAGATTTTTTCACCCCTAAAGAGGGACCATTCGATTGTACAATATCTGATGACCAGACGGACAGTGAATATCAAACGGCAGCAGAAGATACTGAAAGCTGTATCTCTGAATTACTGGATAATGCAGAGAACAGTGATTTAGAAGCTGAACTTTCTTTTGAAGATGAAGATGAACTTCTGAAAGACACTTATGAGAATCAAGAATCAAGAAATTCTCAAATGGATTATTCCAGTAACAGTGAGTGTAATGAAGATGATTTTATTATGGATAAAGAAAATTGTGAAATAGAGGTGGATTCTATTACGGTCAAGAAAAATACTTCATGCAGTTCCCAATTAGTATATTCTAATGATACATGTAATGACCCAGAGGAGTATCAAAGTTCAGGGAAATGTACTACCAACAGTAACAATAAGCCAGATCATGTAGTTGGTGTTATAAAGTATAAAGACAAGGAATTTAAGAATCAAATGGCTCTTAAATCTACCTTGTATCCTCGTAATTCTTTTGATGAAGATTTGTTTATTGGGAGTAATCCAGAGGAATCAGAATCAGATGATGATTTGCTGACACCTCCACCATTTTTGTATGACAAGAAGACAAATCCTACAGTAGTAACACCAAAGAAAGTCATTCAACCAGCAAATGCTAGCCCTTCAATATCCCCTGTAAAATCAGTGAACAGTGCAGACAAAAAGTACAGATTTTCATTATCTAAATTGTTGAATGATAAGAAAAAGAAAAGAATAAGAAATGCAGAACTTATGGAAATGGAGGAAGATCTTGACGAGGGGATCAAGAGAGGTGGAAAGCTTCAGAGGCCTGGTATAATGAGTGAAGATGAAGCAGGAGATTCAGAGATAGATGGTGAGTGATAAAAAAATAATACATGGAGGTTATTAGTGGCTAAGTACATAAAACAGCTGTGTATGTTTACGAATCATTACTATTTTGCAAGCCTTTGCTCGAAAAATGAGATTTCATTATGTCTTTGAAAAATATCAAAGTTTGAAAATTAAGAGATTTTATTTATCAAACCAACTTTTACCATCTTGATGGTGATGGGAAGCCATTTGACTGTAACTTCCCAAAATATGGTGTCTTATAAGCAAGGGTAGCACAGACTGTGGTGAGAGTGCTCGCCTTTCACCGCTGTGGTCTGGGTTCGAATCCCGAACGTGGGGTCACATGAATTAAGTTTGTTGTTGGTTCTCTCGCTTGCTTCGAGGGTTTTT
This sequence comes from Actinernus sp. WN-2022, assembly GCA_030867875.1. NCBI lineage: Eukaryota > Metazoa > Cnidaria > Anthozoa > Actiniaria > Actinernidae > Actinernus > Actinernus sp. WN-2022. The sequence goes on from JAOWCC010000577.1 coordinate 29,838,625, forward strand.
CTCCGGGGTCTCAGGTTTTCCTCCGTCCGTAAAATCCAACATTTCTAAATTCCAATTTGATCTGCACATGCACATTTGAACAAGCTAGCTGAAGCTCCTAAGTGTCATGTGGGTAAATAAACCATTTACATTTTAACCCATCAAAATAATATTTTCTCTTGCACGTGATTGGTTGAATGCATCATGTGACCCAATATTTTATTTCTGCAAGTGGGAAATATCAGCAAATAGATCGATTTCATGTGACGTCTTCAAATTGCTAACTTCGAAACTATGAACTCTACCAAGTTGTGCTTTTGATACAGTTTAGAGCTTACCTAAGCACAGGTTCACACCAAATTTCATCGGTTTCTTTCACTTTGTTCCGGAGATATCGATGAAGCGATTTGAGTCACGCACTCACCAGTCACGTATTTTGAGGAGTGAAATTAGTGCAACTTTCAGCCAAAAACCTTCTAAATACAAACCAACATGTCAAATAAGTGAATATCTATGCAAATAGATACATTTTAGGTCAGAATTCTTGGTAATTGTGAACTTTAATGAAACTTGGTAATCTGGCCGCCATCTTGGTGTACCTTGGAGGTACACCAAGATGGCGGCGCCATACATTTTACTGTAAACATGGCGCACATTTGATCGCTTATATTTTGGGCGAGAAATATCCTAGATTGATAAAACTTGTCAAAAATACGTAATTTTTAGTTCTCTTTCAGAAAAACGCACCTTGATTTTATTTGAATCAGCAATAAAGATTTTTAGGATTCACGTGACCTAAGTGAAATCGATCTATACAACCCCTGTGAGCCTATAAGCATGATTGTGTCAAAGAAAATATTTGAAGGATGATAACAACAACCTACATTGTGGCATCAAAATATTATGCCCTGATGTTTGTTCTTGGACATTATCTGATCCTCAAAGTTCACAGTTTCCCTCAAACTTCACTCTTGGGAACTGTTCTCTTCTCAGAACAGATAATGTCCATGGATGAAATATAAGGGCAAAATATCATTTGGCATGAATAGACCTCTATACTCATATTTTTCAAAAATTGGTTGAGAAAAACAATTCAAGGTGAACAAGTGAAATTATAGTAAACACCAAATTTTGGGATAAAACACTTTTCTACTTCCCGTTGTCATTGTCATCGCGTCCTGGTTACTTAAAGTCCCTATTTACTGGAAGGAGGCTGTATACTTTCACTTTAGGAATTAAAAAAATCTTCACCCCCTCTCCCCCTCTTAAATCAACCCCCCCCCCCCTAAATATTTTTGACACCCCCCCCCCCTAAAATAGAAATTACAAAAGACTTTTACAAATCAGAATACACTTTCCTGAGTTATGATTTCACAGTCTTTCAGTGCTCAAACACAGCTCTCAGGTGGCCAATAACTGGAAATTGAAAACAGCTATTTCCTACATTTGTAGGCTTGAAGGGGCAGTTTTTATTTTTAGGGGGTTTGGGGATTTTTTTTAGATTTAGACTCTCTTGCACTTCCAGGTCATGTCTAGTGTAAAATATGTAGGCTTTAAAGTGTTTAGGCCTGGGTTATGCCCTGGATAATCTATTCTGAAGTATGAGCATAATTATATGATCTGGGGGTACAGCTCGAACCACATGATATGGTAAAAATGAAATAACACTAAATAAATGGATGTATATTTGCTTCAATAATTGGATCACTATGAGCTATTGAATACATTCAACAAAGCTGTCTTCACAAAGAGACTAATTTTATGAGTTAGGCTAGCTATGGCCCTGATAAGCTGTTCTGAAGTATGAGCATATATGATTTGGGGGTACAGCTCGAACCACATGATAATTATGGTAAAAATGAAATAACACTAAATAAATGGATGTATATTTGCTTCAATAATTGGATCACTATGAGCTATTGAATACATTCAACAAAGCTGTCTTCACAAAGAGACTAATTTTATGAGTTAATTAGGCTAGCTATGGCCCTGATAAGCTGTTCTGAAGTATGAGCATATATGATTTGGGGGTACAGCTCGAACCACATGATATGGTAAAAATGAAATAACACTAAATAAATGGATGTATATTTGCTTCAATAATTGGATCACCATGAGCTATTGAATACATTCAACAAAGCTGTCTTCACAAAGAGACTAATTTTATGAGTTAGGCTAGCTACAATGTACATGTATGCCCCTGATAAACTGTTCTGAAGTATGAGCATATATGATTTGGGGGTACAGCTCGAACCACATGATATGGTAAAAATGAAATAACACTAAATAAATGGATGTATATTTGCTTCAATAATTGGATCACTATGAGCTATTGAATACATTCAACAAAGCTGTCTTCACAAAGAGACTAATTTTATGAGTTAGGCTAGCTATGGCCCTGATAAGCTGTTCTGAAGTATGAGCATACATGTATATGATTTGGGGGTACAGCTCGAACCACATGATATGGTAAAATTGAAATAACACTATTAAATAAATGGATGTATATTTGCTTCAATAATTGGATCACTATGAGCTATTGAATACATTCAACAAAGCTGTCTTCACAAAGAGACTAATTTTATGAGTTAGGCTAGCTATGCCCCTGATAAGCTGTTCTGAAGTATAAGCATTTATGATTTGGGGGTGCAGCTTGAACAACATGATAATTATGGTAAAAATGAAATAACACTAAATAAATGGATGTATATTTGCTTCAATAATTGGCTCACTTTATGTACTGTTTAAAACACGAACAGCAGTGTTTTATCAAGTTTGAAAATTTGAGGGCGAAGGCCGATAATTTTTAGACTTGATAAAACACGTGCTGTGAGTGTTTTAAACGGCTTCAAAAACGCTTTAAGAATGTAATGAAAGAAAGACGCACATCACAAGGGAATGGTTACTTAATGAACCATTGAACCTTTGTATTCACAACGCCATACAAAATATTTGAGTAATCACCGCCTGCAATTACGAACATCTCAAGGGAATGACATGAAGAAATTACCATACTATGTTGTTTGAAGCGGCGTTTCGCAATGCACTTGAAGAATTTGGTGTCGTGGCTTACTTCGATAAAGTTCAAGACTTGGAAAGCGATGTGACTGACATGACGGCAGACTCAAAATTTTTACTCCGGCACAAAATATGTAAGTTTAATGCACGTTTTTATTATTTTACGGCTTTGAGTTTGGTTTAATAATTGGAACTAAACAGTGGCTCGGTAAACAAGTAATGGTAGTTGGATAACTTCATTTAAAAAATATTATCTCAATCTGTGTATCTCGGTAGTCTGCTGATATTAGTAAATTTAGTGCAAAATTTATTATCTAGGTACCTTATGTTCCGTGTACTTTTTGCTATCTTTGGGTCTTTATCAGTGAATTCTTAATTAGGATGAAACTTTATATAAAATTTCATGTTCATTAGTATTCTTTATATAAAACGTTCATCCTAATTAGCAATTCAATGAGAAAGCTGAAACATCAATAGAAATTCCATTGTCTCAATCATTAACCCCGTTTCCCCCTGGGACAAAATTCAAATCCCTCCGCGGGCCTTTTAGAATGATGAGATTTTATCAGGTATAAAGGAGCATGCACGTGACAGATTTGCTTCATCTGATTGGACAAAATGCTCATTAATTATTCATGAGTTTTTGAAAAGCTATTGAATACATTTTAACAAAGCTGTCTTCACAAAGAGACTAATTTTATGAGTCTAGTGTATTTAATCAAAAGAGCAGCTAGTTTCATCCTAACATCTTGAAGAAATGCATTGGTTAATGGTGGCTTCTACTTAGCCGGCTTCCAGTTTGCTAGTGTAGTAAGTGTAAAAACCTCAAAAACTCTTGAAATGCTTGCTTCTACTGAGAACCTTGGCCAACATTTTTTTACCCACCCCACCCCCTCTCAAAGTGGCATCTAAAAAATAGGACCCCACGAAAATCAAAGGCACAAAACTTGTGACTCCCTCCCCCTCTCTCCAGTAACTAATGACTTGTCCCTTAGGTGAATGTATATAATAACATGACATACAATACAGGGTCAGTTTTTTTAGTATTTTTGTTCATTTCTGAAGTGTACATTATGCCACTCGCTTCACAACACAAAGTGTGTATGTTATACAAGCTTAGTAACTAGGCATTCAATCTGAAGAGAGAACATTGGACGCCAGAACTTCAAAGTTGCACTCACACTGTGAGATATTCTAATGGTGCGTCTACAAATTAACTCTTTATAATCACCTAAAAGTTTTATCGCTTTCTCTTCCTTATTTGTGAAGTTAATAAAAAGAAGCAAATGTTACTTGCCCCTTCAGGCAACTTGTAAACAGGAATCACTAGCCTGACAAGCTGAACTACTAGTCCTGGGCTATTAGAAAGCACTTACGTTGCCCCCTGCAATAGAGGTTGTTACTTTTTTTGGGTGAAATATCAGAATTCGGGGTACTGGAAATTTTATATTAATTTTGTCCCTGGAAAACTCCTGGAATTCCATCATTTCAATGCAGTACGAACCCTCAATAAAGTATGTTAAAACATGAGAATGTTATGTTGCAAATGTACCTTGGTGCCCTTATAAAGATAAAGATGGTGGTGACTAACCACAGTGATTAACCACAGTGGGCATTAAGAATGTCAAAAGTTAAAAGCACATTGGCCAAATAATTAAAATTAAGACCTGCAGTCCTTTACTTCTAGTCTGAATTTTAAGAATTCTTGTGGGTTGATAACAAAATAAGACTTCTACTACATGTACATATTTTAAGTATTTGTTTTAGTATGATGCCATTGTTGTGACATCACATACCTTATTCTGAATCATATCTTTTGTCCGCGCAGTAAGAAGTCTGGTAACAATGGTATCAGAGTGAGGCCAGTTGTTCCAAGGATTGTTAATTTGGAGCTGGTCAGAAATGTCTTAGTTTCTGTTGTACTGTACTGGTGTGTTCATTTGTGTCACTAGTAAATTAATGTTATTAATTTTCCACCATCAAGTGTAGATGTGACCAGCTGGAACAACTGTTGTCGCTTTGATGCCTTTTTGAATAAGGGCTTCCTTCTTTTTGGTGAAATTCCCCTTTAATACACTTTACAACCAGATTATGCCATCAAAAAGACAATCATTTGGCACAAATTTGAACTTTCTATGGTCACTGTGATTATATCCAAAGCTGACTGATTGTTTTTCTCTTTTCTCCAAAAATAAAAAATAAAATCCTTTTTTAGAATCTTGATTTTTAAAACTCTTGATTTTTTTTTACCAGTTTTGAATTGGTTAAACATTTTTGAACTGGTTAAACAATTTTTAACCAAAAGATATTCAACCACAACATATAGTTATATAAAATTTGGTTGGCTAATTGTGCACCTCATATAAAATAACAATAATTATTTCTTATGTCTTGTAGATGGAAGAGATCTCAGTCAGTGCAAATTACCCAATGCATTACGAAGTTTTCTGGTAACTGTCAGTGACTTCTCAGAAGACATTCCAGGAGAAGACATATTCACAGAACTAGGAAACATCTCGACGGTAACTACATGATAATAAATTATTATTGTAATGTTATACTAAAATCACTGACTTACATTCAGTGTTCTAGCCAACTAAAAAAGATAAACAAGAGAATGGAAGCTTTGCATTATCATAAATATTCATAAGTAAATATAAATAAAAGAAATAATGTTTATATTATATTATTATTTATGTAGTCATACTTGATGCAACTATATTTATAGCATGGCTTCTATAAAAAAACAATATTGTAGGTTGATCAGAACTCAGTTCAGTTTATAAGGTATCAGGAGCCCTTTATGCAATCATTTTTGTGAATTCTACAGTTTAGTGAAAATAAAATTCCAAAACATTTTATTTTCAACGAGAAATTATGGTGAAAAGAAATATGGACGGGAAAGCAGGCTGTCAACGGCTTATTAGCACTTGTGAAGTGTTCTCATGGAAACCGCAAAAAAACACGTGAACTTTTATAAATAAACACGAAACACGCTCACTCGTCTAGCTCGTCTTAATCTTGAAGCCGTTGAGTTGCAAATATTCATTTACGTTTCACACAGAAATCATATCTAAAATAAAGTTTTATAATATATATATATATAGCTCAATTCGTAATTTGAAGCTAGCTGCCTAGGGAGGGATTATGTTTGTTTTCTTCCATGAAGAAACGAAAGTCGACGCTGACGGAAAGCGATCTTGGCTCATATTATAACCAAGATAATCAGTGCCGACAGGGCAGAAGTTGGAGATTCTGCAAAGTCAATTCCAAGTTGAAAGAGTGCAAGTGCCCATAAACTTCGCCCCGAAGTTTCTAATGTAACTTCGCCTTCGATAGCCGATGACGAAGAACAACAGAAACCTAACACGATCTTCCGTAACAGTTATTGTACTGGTTTTGCTGTTTCTCTACACTTTCTTCTTCTTTGCCTTCTCTGTGCAATCGTGATTTCTGTGAAATACCATAACAATGGTAACGCTAAAATTGAACTTGTCTACTGCGATATTCAAACCGAAGATATCGCACCGAAGAGCTAACTTATCGTGGTCTGCGTAGTCCTTCACAGAAGCGGGCAAAATTGCATGCGGCCTTTCGTGAACAACATGGTATCGTGTTCCCCTATACCTACTGCTCAACGTCAAATACTGGAAAAATGACATTCTTAATGACAGATAAGTTAATTGTGTCAACGAACCTCAGTGGGATGCCAGGAAACTTTCAAACCATTTTTTACGGCGTTATAAATGCAAGTTTTGTAGCAATGATGTATTCGAAGCTCCTGTCCCTCTAGATTTTAATAGATCGGATTGAAAATTGGCATATGGCTAGATCAAAAAAACGGTGTCTCATTTTTTTTATGCATTGTTTTGTTCTTGAGATACTTTCATGTTTCGTTCTTCAACCCCTAAAAAAGGTGTTCCTGATCTTTGCAGTTGATTAATTTCGCGACGGAATAAGATATCAGAAACTGAGACACCCTTTTTTTAGATCAATATCTCTACTTTATGAAGGTCGTTTCAGCACGGATTTCCATCAAATTTCTGAGGGACAGGAGCTCCAGGTATAAGGTATGGTCAAATTGGATTAAAATCACAATAAATAAAAGAGTATTTACTAATGAGGAAAATCAAGCTGTTTTCTAGAATCTATGTTTATTAAGCTTTCAGAAAATAATTATATACTTTGTAGGGGTTTTCTTGAATTTAACGTGCGCAATAATTTGAAGTAATTTGATTGGCACTCAAGTAATTTGATTGGCACTCAAGTAATTTGATTGGCACTCAAGAAGCTGCATCCCCTGTGGTAATTGCAGTATGGCTCTGACCCCATGAGACTACATTGTATTAAACATAGATAATATTTTTCACATCTTTTCATCCATACCGGTAATTCAATTATTTTAAAAGCTTAAATGAAACCACTTGGTGCTAGATAAATATTTTAAAGAATGGACAAAAAAGGACAAGTGAGAAAATTCAGGTGTTTGATGTTCAGTACAGTTTTTGCCAACATTATATAACAAATTACAGTAGTGATCAGCTTCATTAAAAAGTTAATAAAATCCCAAATGATTTGATGTAATGTTTCATAGTATGCAAGTCACCGGATTTGATGTGGGTTTCAAATTCCGCATGAAATTTCAAATGCAGAGCCGTTCAGCCATGTGAAATCCTCCCAAGGATTTTGAAAGCTCCATTAAATCCGGTGACAACCATCTGAAACATCTACTACTCCTTTTAATATTATTACATGCAGGTATGTTTTATGTAAGCATTGTTTTTATTGTTTGTAATTAAGAGTATTGTTGGAGTATTGTGTATAGTTATCCCGCTCATGCATTATTCTTTTGGCTCAATCCCGGTTTCTGGGAAACTACCCACCCACCCCTCCCTTGGATATGCATTGTTCTATTAATGATTAACCATTATAGGTTAGGGTAAAGTGTGGGGAGGGGTGGGGATTGACTCAGTAGTGTAGTTGGTAAGGGAGGGGACTAGAAGTCTATGGGTTCTGAGGAAGTTGGTTCAAATACCGTTGAAGGCAGGTATTTTTCTTTCGATGTCACTTCACTTCTTTATTGTTGACATGTTAGTTTAATAATTAATGAGTAGTAGAAATAAATTTATTACCACTAATTGATTTTTTTTCTTAGGAACTGGGAATACCCTCCTTTTCTATGCCTAACCCTGACCAAGATGATCAGTTTCTTCAGCTTATGATGACATCAACAGCACTTGAGGTGCGTGAGCTGCTGTGTGGTGGCTGGTTCCTGCAGTACTATCTCAAGAGACCCTGCCCTGATTCAGCAGCACATTGGGTGTTCAGGCTGATGTGTTATTATCCAGACTGCCATGTCAGTACCTGTTGTTATCAGGTATTGTGGAGTCTGCTGAAAGCTGGCAATGAGGTAAATATGTGTTTTCAAAATACCCCAAGGGTCTACCATATAAAAGTGAAGAGATAGGGGTTCCCTTTCAGATTTTCGACAAGCAAAAGGTACCACAATCTCCATTTTTTTTGTGTGTGGCTCCAATTTATTTTTTTCCCTAAGAGATACAATTTTTTATGATAATCAGTTCCTGTCTTACTTTGAATACCCTAAAAGGTACCACAATAATATCTAACTGTGGAGATTTCAAATTGAACACCCTAAGTGGTACCAACATACACCTTTTAAACTCCTAAACAGTACAACTGGCATCCCTGTCAGTGTCATAATTATGGAGTGTTGCCCCTGGGCAAAATACGTTGTATGCTGTTGGTTGCTGCATCCTATGGCAACTTTTCCATTTATGATGTCTAAATGTAAAAGTCTTTTTATACACTGCTGTATTTGAAACCAATTTATAAATACTCATTGTGGTAATAATTTCCATTTTGTTGACCTGATAAATTATTAATGAGTTGGAGAAAGTATGTTTGTTGTACATGTACAGTCATGTACAATGTATCTGCAGATGGTCTCATTACTTGCCTCAATCATATTCCTAACTATAACACATGTATGTACTTTCCAATGCAGGATCGAGGTGGTATCCCTAGAGGCTTCAGGGGTATAAGATGGGTGCCAAATGTCAAGGACATTGTTGAGGTTCTAGTTCATCATGGTGCAACACTAGACAGCCTTTTACCACTGGACCACCACAGTCTTGGTATCCCCCTGGATTTTATGAAGCCATCTAAAACTGAACAAGACATGTGTGACATGAATGGTGCCTCTGATGAGCATACAAGGCCATCACAGTCCTTTCCAGTGTATGTAGTGGATCAGCTGGTACAATTCCTGACACACTGTCTGCACATGAGTCCTTTGAGTTACACTGTTGATCATTTGCATCAGCTGGTGGTCATTCTGTGCAGACTGTCATTAGACCTACGGTTACAAGCTGTGGTGTTTGACATTGAGTTGTGTCTCACAGTGATATTAAACTGCTTTGGGGAGTCACAATGGCCAGAGGAGGTAAGGCATTATTATGTAATCACATACATACAAATGTACATGTGTATCTAGAGTAGATTTCGTATGAGTGGGCAAGGTATGGCAATGACTAGTTACAGCACAGTTACAATACAACATGCTGTGACATTGAAATGGCTTCCCTATTGTTTTGACCTTTTGTTCCAATCAAGTTACAGAGTTATGGTATGGCAAGGTTACAGTATGGTTACGGGAAGGCTATGGACATGCCATATTTGTGTGCCACTTGTACGGATTAATCTGCTCTATGCAATTTATAGTTAATTAATAATCCACTAAGACATTTTTGCATGTACTCATTGACCAAAAGGGGTCATATGGTACATGTACACTGGATGGATATCCAATGATATCTCCCTGTGTCTGGGGAGTTAAACCAGGGTTAAACTGTACAGTCTGATTACAGTGACATAAGTTGCCCTCGCTTTGAACAACTAGGTTCATGAGTTTACTTACTACAAATTCTAGCTACATTGTACATGTAGCTCAAAAAAGGGAGGGCGGAAAATTAGCATATCATTTATAAATGTTCATAATATTTAACAATAATTATAATTCACTGAAGTAACCTTCAAAAGTTATGGCATTTTGTTTAAACTCACAAAGTGGGGACAGTTTTGATCAAGACACCTTAAAGGGGTTGATGTAATCCACAAGTTGTCAACTCGAAAGTTTTCATTCAACTACATTGTACGTAATTTGCTTGTTTTTGACTGCTTCATAAGCTTTAAATTCCAGTTGTGAATCCCTCCACACACCACAGCAACATCCTGAATGTGTCCTATTTTCAAATCAGTCCAGCATTAATGGTCAAATTAATAATCTGAAAATAGGACATGTTTGGATAGTCAACATGGTGCATAGAGGGGATTCACAACTCGAAGCTTATGAAGGAGTCAGAAACAATCAGATTATGACAAAAGATAAGTACTTTAATTCATTAGCTCATTGACAATAACGTAAGGGGAAAACATGATAATATTTTGAATGCTATTCTAAACTTGTCAATGTTCATTCATCGACAACTCCTCGCAATTGGATCAAATAAAAATGTGATAATGTTGTCTTATAACCCTTGTGTAGTATTTTGTATTAGAATCGAGAGAAGAGAGAAAATGTGTGTTCTCTGAACAGTGTCTAGTTTAATCTATCTTCTATAATCTAAAATTAGCTTGTTTCAAGCATGTATTGTGTGACAAGTACATGTACATGTATCATGCGTCATAATTACAATGAATAGCATTTTAAGTCTAATATTATTGGATACATGACATATACATGTATTACACCTTAATTGGTTCAACATTTGAACTTTATGCATTCTTGATCTTACATATAATTCATTTATCTTTTCTTACATGTATGTATCATTCTGTTCTTTCTTAGGTAAAGGAACTAGCCAAGTTTCTCTCCCAACTGAGCACCAACCATCACAATCTACTCCACATTGTTCAAGTCCTTCCTCTTTCACTGAGAGGAAGCCACTTGAGGCGTTTACTTAGTTTTGTACTGCTGCGTCAGTTCACTAAGGAATTTCAGACTGGCAGTTCTATTGAAGACAGCATACTAAAGAAAGAGGCAGCAGAGAACTGTTGTAAAATGGAAACATTGAAGGTGATATCAGGACTGAAACATGCACTTGAAGATAATGGTCACACTAATTATTATTGTTTTTCAATTAGAAATAATCTAACAATTTTATTGACTCAAGTATTAAATTTGCTTGGTTAATAAAGCAGTTTTGGACTGAGTGTCGTAAAACCAAAACCAGAGCCAATTATGGGAGCAAGTAACATCAATGAACCAATCACGAACTGAAGTAATTTGTGATACTAACCATTATCAAACTGGAAAGCAATCACCTACATGTATTCCTTTTCGACACAACTGAAAACCACTAACTTCTTTAGCATTGCTTGGGTTCTAGCCTATCAACAGATCATACAAAATAATTATAAACAGGGCAAAACATGTGCTCTGATTGGTCAATAGCCATGTGTTATTAGAGTACAGATGATGTCACACTGTGCTCTGATTGGTCAATAGCCATGTGTTATTAGAGTACAGATGATGTCACACTGTGCTCTGATTGGTCAATAGCCATGTGTTATTAGAGTACAGATGATGTCACACTGTGCTCTCATTGGTCAATAGCCATGTGTTATTAGAGTACAGATGATGTCACACTGTGCTCTGATTGGTCAATAGCTATGTGTTATTAGAGTACAGATGATGTCACACTGTGCTCTGATTGGTCAATAGCCATGTGTTATTAGAGTACAGATGATGTCACACTGTGCTCTGATTGGTCAATAGCCATGTGTTATTAGAGTACAGATGATGTCACACTGCTCTGATTGGTCAATAGCCATGTGTTATTAGAGTACAGATGATGTCACACTGTGTGCTCTGATTTGTCAATAGCCAAGTGTTAGTACATATGACGTCACCAGGTCTCTATTTTGTTTGGAAAATTTGCTGATTGTTGTATAAAACAAATAGGTTCCATTTTGCATTGCATGTTAATTCTCTTATAGATGCACAGATGATGTCAGAACTTGGTTCAAGTAATTAAATACAATAATTTGCTTGGTGTATCTTCTTTGGCCTTGCTTGTTCACTATTAACAGCTTATTACACTGTTTCAAGTTTTTTTTTTTTGTTAAACTGTTTATGTTTATATTTTTTTAAGATGTAAGGGGAAATTTGATAAAATAAAAAATATTGTAAAGTATAAAAAGGACAGCATTAAGGTCATCAGTGTACAGCAGCCAAAGTAGCAGAATCTTTTGAGTTGGCTACTGAATATGAATATAAAAATGAGGGAAATCTGGGCTCTACAGTGTATATCAATAATAAACTCATTCCTGTGTTTTGATGTTGTTCTGTTAGGTTTCTCAGCTAGTGTCACTAGTGGAGAAGATTAGGCCAAAAGACAACTCGAATTACTATCTGCTGTACACTATTACAGCACTGGTGGAGCTCGCTGTGGGTGACGAAGGTTTACCACCATCTGAAAGGGTTTGTTTGCTACATGTACAATAATATTATTACAGGCACTATCCCAATAGGGCTGCTCTAATTTGCATAATGCCAAAAAACGTAGGATATTAGGTGAATTGAATGCCACCTGTATTAAAACATGCCACAGTAACTAAGTAACACTGAGCAGTTTTGAGAGTTTCATAACTGCAAAGTTATTAAATGAAATGCGCCTGTAGTGAATGCCGCCTGTATTAATGCATGCCACAGGAAGTAATACTGAGCAGTTTGAGAGTTTCATAGCTGCAAAGTTATTAACATTTAAATGCAGGGAAATTCATGAAAATGAGGCCAGTTAGGAATAACTCTCAAACCAATATAAAACTCTATATATTGAAATCTCAATAACTTAGTACCATGTTGTGTACCACCCCTAAATTTCAGCGTATCCCTAATATTGGCATACTCTTTAACATAGTAGCATTCAACTAATACTTGCTGCATTCTATACTATTCAAACAAGATTCACCATTTTCAAATAGGGTATATACCATACAAATCAGTCTCCAATCAATATTTATTGTTGTTGTTGATGCTAGCAAAAAACAAATGGGTACCTGACCTTGTTTATACATTTTATGGATATTTCAGGTACCCTAATACTCCTATTGTTGTTACTATTATTATAGATGTATCTACTTATATGTTAGAGTATAATAAAGTTGTTGTTGTTGGTGTATTAGGGTCAGGTGCCAGCCCAATATTTTGCCATGTTGGACAGCAACTTATTAGACAGTTTGCACAAGCAGTTCATGCTATTGTGTTTGGACAATTATTTGTTCGGTGTAATAAAAACACTTCTTGAATTCATCCTCACCCAATATGGCAAAATATTTAAGTCGAGACTTCAATATTGGGTAATGAAATCGTTATATTTTGTGTAGCCTGACGTGGTAAAGCTGTCCAACAGCTTACAGACATTGAACGGAGACATCAAAGACCCAAGAGCAGCTTTCCTGGACAGGACAAAGGTATGCTAGATTGGATCATGTTCATTGTGTTTCCATAGTTACAGAAACACGAGTGGGAGTTTGGGAGAATGAGAAATTGCAGTGGGTTCATGAGCCCATTGCATAAATGGCGGCCAATTTAAATACATGTAGGTATTGTCCTGGAGACTTTTCGGAAAACGCTCACCTTATTTGATAATCAAAACGTAAATTCTCCTAACTCAAGAGCACACGCAACTTTCTCTGTACTCACTATATATTCTGTGATAGATAGTGAGTATTGAAAAAGCCGGTTTTCAAAAGCCAAACAATGGCTGCCAAGTCGTCAAAATCTCAAAAAATCTTCTTGTTCCAGTTTAAGATTGTTTCTACTAAAACGACTAGACTACTCGCTCTCAGTCTCGGAGCTACATGTAAGCTCCTCGTCAACGATCAGCCGATAGAAACTTAGAGCTCATGTCTAATTGTTAAATAGAAACACGGCTTTCAGCTAATCCAAGAACGCATACCATCGAATCTATTGTATGTATTCATATAGAGTAGATAACTTGTGATGTCGACTTTCCAGTAGTTGTAGAATACGCATGTGTACATATGTGAGTTAAGTAATGCTAAGAACCGATATCACTGAATGGCAAGGAATGTCGAAAGGGGTTCATTTTTCCTATTCTTCTTTCTTGTAATTTCATTGGTTGATACTCATAAATTCAATAGAAAACCATCGAAATAATACATCATTCGATATTTTGAGGTTTTAATTTATATTTGATCAAACTAACTATGGTTTAATTTCAAAAATATCGTATATAGGGAAAGTTCTCAAATTTGCGCTTTGAAAGACACTTTGTTTTCTCCCATTTCGATAGGCTGGATGGTAGCCTGTTTGAGTTTTCACAGTAAAAAGAGCCAATATCATAAAAATACTTTATTTTGTGGATGTGGTTTGGACTGTACACATCTCAGACAGCATTTCAGGCATATTCAAGAAAAATCGTAAATGGGGATATGCTCATTGCTGCACCCTATTATTTTTTGCTTTAGCGATACTTACTGCCACATCATCCATTGTCATTAATGTCCAACCAGAGATCCATTGGTTCCTGACACAAAGCGGCGTTTTGAAATCATGGTTGGCACATTAGCATAACATTTGTAATGTTTATCAACACAAAGTATCGCTTTAGTTAGCTGAATCATTACTTAAATGGTAGACCGACATTGTTATGGTTTGGCTCTACAGGTAAAGGACCTACTCGTGAGAACTGTCAACAAGATCAATTTCTTACTCCAGTGCATTGATCCACCAAAAGAGGTGAGGCAGTCTCTAACCTACTGTTTTGTTACAGCGCACAAGAAGATTCAGTTTGACCGTTTAATGGCATCTGATTTTGTCTTTGTTGCAATGGTTGATCGCTCACGTTTGTAGGCACAATTTGACGTGTTGCTAACGAAAAAAGGTGGGATCTAACGATGCGTTGTCACGCACTGCTGGTCTTCGTCACATGATTAGTGTGTCACACCCAGAACTTGAAATTAGAGAAAAATACCACTAGCAACTGTTGCTAGTTTATCAACATGGTCTATCCACTTAGCAACAGTTACGAGTTGTCATGAGATTTTACTATCAACATGGTGTGATCCACTACCAACAACAAATAGTTCAGCAAGATTCTACTAGCAACAGTTACGAATTGTCATGAGATTTTACTATCAACTTGGTTTGATCCACTAGCAACAACAAATAGCAACAACAAATAGTTCAGCAAGATTCTACTAGCAACAGTTACGAATTGTCATGAGATTTTACTATCAACTTGGTTTGATCCACTAGCAACAACAAATAGCAACAACAAATAGTTCAGCAAGATTCTACTAGCAACAGTTGCGAGTTGTCATAAGATTGTATACTAGCATCATGGTCTGATCCACTAGCAACAACAAATAGCAACAAATAGTTCAGCTAGCCTGCGTAGCAGGCTCTCGGGGATATATTCAGAGTGTAGCCGACCGAGGCCGAAGGTCGAGCGAGACCGGAGCCGAACGAGGCCGAAGGCCGAGCGAGGCGTAGGCGAGTGCGCCATAGACAGATCACTCGGGTCTGGTACGCCATATCACTGGTATGCCATAGACAGATCACTCGGGTCTTTCTGCTAAAATCTACATCTTTATTCCTTTCAGCGCCCCCTTACAATGTACTTCGAGACAGACAGTTCGGACTATGTTGTAGAGACATTGAAAGATGAGGCCAGGGAAGTGGACACGCCAAGTCCAGGAGGTGTCTCGAGTGCAGCGGAGGGTGCAAGCAATAGCGACGCAGACCTAGACTCCGAGGAGGAAGAGAGACTAAGCTCGAGCGAAGAGGAAGCCAAGCCTGAAGGCAAAAATGTTGAGGATGTGTCAGACTCGTAAAAAAAATTATGGCACAAAGAAAGCGGAATCCCAAACATTGGATTTCAAATGTGGATACGAAGGCACGTATTTATACTTTGTAATACGAGATCGTGGTGAACTGACCAATGTTAGTCATCATTTTTATACAAGTTTTGTTGCGTTGTGATTTACCATTTATGACATCCAAAGGGTTATCAGAAATACCTGTGTAGTATTTGAAAAAAAATAAACCACATTTTAATAATACAGAATATAACCCATCAAATATCTCTCGCGTGATTGGTGGAATGTGTCACGCCAGACGACAAATATGAGCGTAGCGCGTATTTCCAATCAGACGGGACGGGATTCACAATCTGCCTTCACCGGGGTGCGATCCCGGTGTCGGGGGGGCGAGATCACTAGGGATTTCACCCCCCCTTAGGGATCTCGCCCCCCCCCCCCCCCCCCCCCCAGTGAAAACAGACTAAGCTGGGGATTTCGCCCCCCCCCCTCCAATTCTCTCGTACTAAAAGCAAGCTCGTTCGATGTTGCTTTAGCTAAAAACAGCTTTCGTGATCCAATTGATGTCATACTCGTACTCGTTCGCTGTATTCACTCGTTGGATATCAAGTCTTAGATACATTTCATAAACGTTTATCTTCGATCGTAATTCTTTTGGTGAAGACTTGATATTTTGAAATAAGAATTGGACGCATTTCAACTTTATCCGTGCATGTTGAAACAAACAACCAAATAGAAACAAGCAAACTGCTCATATAACAATTTTATTTAAACAATTAAAGTGATATATACACAGTTATTTAAATGTGGCAAGCTCTATTCTCGACGAAGCCTCTTCGATGATCGGGGTGCGCACGAACTACAGAGCCACTCAACGCTTGTATCAAATTGGCGACCAACACACTTCTGGTGAAACCAGTCACCACACAGACTGCACTCCACCATGTCGCCGAACGCTTCTGGTAACTTGCAATTGCAGTAATTCTCGATGGCGACGCTTTTGTGTGCTCTCTCAATCACTCTAGCCTTGCGGGACTTTAATGGTTTGGTTTTTAATACAAGCACAAGCACGACTTAATAAAAAGCCAATTAACAGCTCTTAGCCAAAAATAGTGTAACAGAAGAACGACAACATTTGTGGCTTGATCTACAGATTTGTTCTAATAAGTCGAATATCCCAAAATCGCTAGAAATGCCTCTTTAGTATAGAAAGCAACTACTAACTGATGCCGCGTGGGTTTACAAATGAGTGACTATAGGAAACATTGCGGAGTCACTAAAAACTGAGGTAGAACTATTAATATGATTTGTTTGCTATTTAAACAGTTGGGTTAGTTGCTCTTTTAATTCTGCAATTAGACTTGTGAGCTTTGTGAAAAATAAACGAGTCAGGCCCAGGATAACAAATGTTTTTGTCAATCCAAAGAAATCCCGCCTCTTTGTTTTGGGCGCGCTTGGTTTTTAATACAGGCACAAGCACGACTTGTAAAATAGTGTAACAGATGAACAGCAACATTTTCGGCCTTCCTCTACAGATTTGTTCTAATAAGACGAATACCATTGCTTCTCTTTAGTATAGAAAGCGAAAAGAAGACTCCAAAGGCAAAGAATGTCAACAGCGCTAGGTTTGGTTTTAATGAAGCGGCGTGATTATTACGTTTTTTCAAGCGCTGTAATATAGTCAACAATCGTATTTCAAGAGTTCACTTTAGTCTGGTTCCCAATGGTTCGCAGTGAAGAGGACCGCGATCGATCAATCGTAAGTTTGTTTTATAGACGGTTTTATTGATTAAGTAATCAAGTGTTGCAACAGTCTTAACAGTGAACATATATTAAAGTTCATGTTCACTCAGCAAATCGTTAGGAGGCGGGGGGGGCGAAATCCCTGAGGGGGGACCAGTGAGGGGGGGGGGGGGGGGGGGGGGGGGGGGGGGCGAAATCCCTGGGACACCGGGTCTTCGACGTGAAAGGCTAACCACTACGCCACCACGGCTCCTCGAAACTCGCAGTTCGCTTCTCGGAACAGATCACATCCGCGGACAAATATCTGCATATTACAACGCCACTACTAGGTTACTGTTTATTTACTGGTACCAGGCCACCGACTATCGGCAAACTCGCAATCTAATTAGCTTTCAGGTTCTTACAACACCTGTGTTTATAACAGGGAAGAAACTTCTTTTTTTATTGAACTAATTTTTCAATTTGGAAATTATAGTACAATGCTGTGACAACTGTACCGGTCAGTGCTGGAATGTTTGAATATTATTCCGAGGTTTAAAAACAAGTGAATGGAGCAAGGGACCGAAATAGACCTTTCACAGGAAACAGTGCTGATATATCACACCAATAGCGAATGAATAGGCATTATGCATGATCATGTCGCTTTTGTGATCACCAGCAAGCCTCCCTTTGGTACATTTTCTTTACACAAGTGAGGCTTCGTTGTGATCACAAAAGCATGACAACACGCACAAGGCCAATTGAGCTGGTGATCCCATGGGAAGGGCTTTACTAGAGGGCAACGAATCTTCAAAAACCAGATTTAGAAAGATCGACAATCGATTGGAAATGGCAAATAGCATTTACGAACCTATTTTGCTATTAATAGTACCAATCTCGTACAAGTGCCTTTAAATAAAAGTCCGATATTTGTTTGTGCATTATATCCTGCAAAAGGCCATTGCTCTTACCTAGACTTGCCACAACTCGACCCCTTTTCCCCCCGGGCGACAGGTGAGCGAAGTGTGCGTTTAGGCGAGTGAACAAGTCGCGACGGGGAGAACAAACATTTTCCGGGAATTGGGGCAGGGAATTTGTATAGGTAATAAATGGAGACGAGTGAAATTAGGGATAAATTTCACGCGTGCTTGTCAAAATCGTAGTTATTTACGTAGATTTTGACAAACACAAGTGAAATTTATCCCTAATTTCACGAGTCACTATTTGATTAGTCATTAAAGTGCCTATGAACCTTATTTTTTTATTTTAGATATCAATTCTACATCAAATGAAAAGTAGAATGATACAATATATCTTGCTTTGAATGCTGTGCCGCTGACTGAGTTAAGGAGGTTTTAATATCCAAAATGCTAATTACATGACGTCAGGGGAGGCATCAATTATTATACATTTTTTTTTGTTTACAATTAAACAGATTTTCCAAATTGTCGTGTTATACCCATGGTTGAAATAAAATGATGTTAGAAATTTGTTTTCCTATATCAGTAGAAACGCCCATTCACAACCACTAAGAAGTGATTGCAGATACCTCCCCTGACGTCATGTAATTAGCATTTGGGATATTAAAACCACCTTAACTCAGCGGCACAGCATTCAAAGCAAAATATATTTTACTATTCTACTATTCACTTGATTTAGAATTGATATCTAAAATAAATAAAAATATTTTTCAAAGGCACTTTAATATTATGGAGGGAAAATTACGATCCAGAAAAACCTTATTTTAAGCGCGCGTAGGCGGCGTTTGAAATTTCGCATGTGAAATTACAAATTAAAATTAGGGATTAATTTGTCCTCTATGGTATTTGTATAGGTAATCATACGGTTTCGAGTGCAATTTGGGATTAATTTGCACGAGTGGGTTTTTCAAAGAGTATCAAAATTGCACGAGCCCGCATTGCAATTTGAGCTCTTTGAAAAACACACGAGTGAAAATTAATCCCAAATTGCACGAGAAAACCGTATGATTACTTATTAATAATATACATGAAAAAATTGTCAGGAAGTGACGTTGCGAGTCATGTGACAAAGTTGTTTATTCAGTCAACAAACCATAATAGTTCACACTTTCAAAATTCATTCAAATTGTTTTCAGAAGTCGAAAGGAAATGTTTCATTGCTTTCCAAAGAAATTTGCATCGTATTTCCTTTTTTCGGCACTGTGTTTCCTTGAAATTGCATTGCCCTCAACCAATCAGAATTTAGCATTTTTTTCATGTATATTATTAAGCGGGAAATCTTTGATACTACTGGCATCGCAGGCAGTAAACCATTCTCACTCCTAACCTCTGCCTCTCATTGTCTCAGCTTGATTGAGTTATGGGTGATAGAATTTTGCCGAGGCAATGAGAAGTACGGAGTGAGTCGTGCGCGGCCAGTAACGTACGTCGCCGAAGGGGAGCAGGGTGGGTCGAAAACCTATGCTAAGCTAGCCCGTTCTCGTAACTTAGGTAAAATGCCCCGAAGTTAAGGATTATTTCCCTTAAAGTGCCCCTACGATCAAATTTTGACATATCAATGTTTTTGCATATTCATAAAGTAGAGTTCATATATTATTACCAGTTCAAATTGTTTTTCGATACAACGACAGGAAGTCTTATTTTGTTAGCTCCGAAT